>JAHWFP010069394.1:18282-66154 GCA_023313725.1 Lithobius niger | reverse complement strand
TGTTTTAAAGCCGGTTGCACGATCGCAAGTATGTCCGCCATAAACTTGTCGAATTTCCGATCGATAGCACCAACCGCCGACGACAATTTACCGTCAATTCTCGTCTCCATCCCCGTGACTTTTTCATCAAACACTACGTTCGCTGTTGCTTGCATAGTTTTTAAAAGGTCGGCCTCCGACCATGCCGCATCTTCTTGATAAGTAGCATCATCGATCGGCGGTTCTGTGGGTCCGTCTTCCCCCGGCGCCAACACACTCTCCTTGATGACGTCAAACTCGTTCTCGTTCGCGGTCGGCGCCATCTTGCCTTGGTCCAAAAAAATTAAGGGCAACTCCGGGTCTTTGCTCATAATTGCCAAACGATTGTCGATGGACGGTAGCAAGGCCAATCTTCTCGCTTCTTCATCTTTGGCCCTTTGATCCTTCCGTTGATCCGACTTCTTCTAAGTGGCCAAAACGTCCTTTACCGTGGTTTGGTGATGCAAATCACAAAGGACGCACACCTTTGAGACGAAATCGCACGGCCTACACACGCGGCACAAGGGGTGAAAATCGCGGGGCTGCTTTTTACAACTACACTTCTCAAAATGTCCTGATTTGAGTTTAGCACGAAGTAGGGCTTCTGATTCTTTCACTGTGGCCATTTTCCGGACGTTCCAGACAATCTTCGTAATTAAAAACCACCAAACACATTCAAACTAAGAGCCAGCGATGCTAGGCACGACCATCCACGATGCGTGCTTAAAATGTGATGACGGGACTAGACAAGATGGCGCCCTCCTTGGATAGGAGCAGCATCGCCCCTGCGAGAGAAAGTTTAGAGGGAACAAGAAAAATAGAAACTTTTTTGTAGTTTGAGCAGTGATAGCGTAAAATAGTGATTTTAAACATTATTAAGGAAGGTAAGTATTTTAGGCTAGTAAAAACTAATTTTACATTTTAAAATTATCGTATTACGCATACCAGTATAATAAATAAATTACAAGTCTCAACAACTTTTGAACCAGACACTGTCTCTGACTTGGAGACAGCGGGAGTAACAACTTGGGGACATGTTCAGTCTTCTTTATCTTTGTCTTTTGGATAGAATGTCTTGCTGACTCATTACTACTACATCTGGGAGATTTGTTTCCCTTGGAAGCATCCGACATACAACTACTTACAGATACACTCTTTCTTCTTTGTCTCTAGCGCCTTGGCGTAGTTTTTTACGAGGGAGGACTACGAAGGCCTGTGAGCCTGAAGCCTCATCTGGCTTGCCTGACAGCCAATTCGTCACGCATGCTAGTACTGTAACGTGTGTTCAATGTAGAAGCCAAACTTGAAGTAGTTAAACCTTATTTAATGCGGAATAATCATGGCAAGATTTGGATTACATTATTACGTTCTTTCTCAACACAAGAATCAACGGGAATTGAACACCGGGCTCTGAAGCCCTTAACTTTTATATGCTTTGGTCAGATCCAGAGCTCCACCGGACAACCAATCATCTTGTGAGTTCGTTAACCAATCCAGTTCTTGGTTACAAAGTTTTCACCAATCGAGGCCAACAATACTTTGCCACGTTCTCCTGCACGTCCACTCATGGTTTTGGCGCAAAACCTAAAAGCCCTTGCTGTTACACAACGATTTTGGCGCCAACAAAAGTCAACCACAAAACAAGTAGGTACGAGGATGAACCAATGTCCGTTACAGTACATACACAACACAACAGCACACAAGTAGGTACGAGGGTAAGCCAATGTCCGTTGCAGTACATACAGAAGTTCCATTTCCTTTTGATTTTGTCCCAGTTGAGTCGTTAGTGTAATGCTTTATCGCATTTCAGAAGTTAGGGTACACTTCCCATTTCTACTTGGGACGTGTGTTTTCACCCTAAACCTCATTCTGCTCTCTTAGTTTTGCCGTCAGGTGAAGCAGACCCACTGTCAGCCACATTCCCTAGCAGTGAGCTGGCAGCAATCGAAAGCCCAGTCAAGGTCGCTCACTGGCCTTCCATCCGGTGATGCTCCGGCGGCGGACACTCCTCCATCATCTTGAATTTTTTGAGCAGTGGCACGATCGCATCATTTTACTGCTATCATTAGTTTAATAGTCAATTTAGTCTCTAAATCCTCATTATCTGTAGCTCGACTGAACCTTCCATAACTGAATGTACACAATATACAGTTGGCCGAAAACGTATTCTCAAGCAACTAATTTGGCTTACAGACCCCTAATGGATTCGACAAGTTCGAGTTAGTTTCTTACCACTTCCCCGCTCATGTCATGCCTGGAGGAGACTACGCATAGTAGTAGTTGTAGTAGTAGTGCTCGTTAGTAAGTGGCGGCATTAGGGCCAACTTAAGCAATGCCTCATAAGTATTTTCCACCTTCGAGTGTGTAAAGGCATCATTTCCAAGATTCCTTAAGTGTGGAATAAACGTAATATGAAGATAACCAGTAGGACAACTAAGTTAACTAGAGTAACTGCTTTGTGCGTTGGTATAGAGATGAGCATTCTTGTCAAAGGCAGTCCGACTCTACAAATTGGCACCCTTACAAGGACAGAACTTCTAAAAAAAAAAGCCTTACGACAGACTTCTTTCCAATCACCAATTTCTCCTGTTCTCTGTATGTTTCAGAAAACATTCCTCACAAGGCTGAAAATGAAAGTCGCATGGCTACTTTCTGTACGCTGGGTGACAATCATCCAGTGTCTTTCGATGATTACAACTGGCTGCTTCCACATCAGACTTAATTTCGAAAGTTTAGGTACAAAAATACCCCGAGAATTCTTGAGCATTAAGAACATGTCCGACTAGGAATGTGCCTGAAACTAAAAGTTAAGAGGAGCATTACTAGTCCGCCAACAATGGTGGAGACTGAGAGCCTGGTTAAGCACCTTTTTCTTTGATTATAGGGCAAATGAGCAAATTTAAACGAAATACGCTATAATTTTGATGAAAATGAAAATTCAATTTTTTCTGCTAATTATAACGGTCGTATGTTCAGACTGCTTGCAAAACAATGCTTAGTAATGCGGTACTTACCAGTCGCCACATCAATGGCAAGCTGGCTTCCCGGCTAGACATATGCAAAAGAAACTGAGCTTAAACTGGAACGATATATCCTGGCATCACTTGTGCAAGAGGAGTGCTCCAACGAGTAGCCGTTTCTAACTACGACAGTACAGCCTACCGGCCTACTGCTTGCTCTTGTCTCAGTGGCATACATGGCAGGGAAGGCTTATCATGCTTACAACAATTATGCCTTTTGTGGAAGCATTGATAGCAGTACAAGAAAAGTAATTGCACATGAGTAAGATATAAAACGATCTGTACAATTAATTGGGAAAAAAAGGAAGATGTTGAAATATTAATTGGCAGTTATGATGGCATTGAGTTCAGGACTAGTTTAAAATTTTAGACAAGCTATGCCTACCCGGAGAAGCCGCCAGTGTAGGGACTGTCCCCTATTTTTAATTAACTACTGTATAGCTAAAGTTTGAATTAGATATGGTTATTTCATGCAGCAGATTTTCCTTTTCCATTAACAGCTCGTAATGTTTCTATAAATCAATTTCAAATTTTTTGCCACTGTTCAAGACTTCAAAATAAAAGTTTCAATTTTCAGTTTCAAGTTTCAGTTTTAAAATAAAAGTTTCAAATTTTTTGCCACTGTTCAATGGTTAAGACTCCAAAAAAAAAAATTCGTGGCCCAATGAATTGATGCCAAATTTGTCAAACAGAAAATTAACATTTAATTCTTCACGGAAAGCAGAATAGAAAAAATGAAGATTCTACCAGAGAACTTGTTCTCACAGGAGAATTTAATTTCTCAGAGTAGAATCCGAAGATGCCAAATTAACTAGTTTGGGATATCCCTATTGCATTCGGCACCCATGAAACCCATTTACACAAATTCTGTTTTTGTCCTTGAAAAAAACTAACCCAATTAAATTTTGCATTTATTACCTGAAAAAATCCTAACTAAATTTGGAAATAGTTTTCCGCCTCAACCAACAATCCCAATGAATTTAGACAGCGGAATCCACTTTTTTTCTAAGCAGCATTGTAAAGTGGCAACCAATGGAGAAAGAAGAATTTATCTTAGAATGCATTCGCAATTATATTTTGTAACTACCCTGACTACAACATACTGATGGAGGACAGACTACATTGAACTACCACTACCAACACAGCAGTGTTCACTGTTGGGGTGGCGAGCTTTAGGAAACGAAGTAAGGTACAACATCCTGGTGAAATGTAACTATTGAACTAGTGGCATAGCTAGCTTACGGTCAAAATGCATAAATAAATTCAGATTCTATTATTTTTTTTATCACTTATCAAGCCGATATGGCTTTCCACTCTGTCAAAATGTGTGATAATCAAGCCTTTGTAGCATTTCGAGTGAAAAAAAAAATCCAAATATAAACACCAAATATTGAAAATGAAACTTTGAAGGAAAAGCTTTCGGCTATAAGGATACACATGGAGTTCTCGTACAATCGACACTCCGTCTTTAAGTTCAGGACGGTAGGTTTCTTCGGTGCACTTCCTCAACCTTAATAATCCAACCAAGATGTCTTGCGTAGGATCTTCATACGACAGAAATGTTTCCCATCCTCCATTGGCACAATAATCGCGACGTATTAATTCAATCTGAAAATATAAAAATTTTATCGATGTTAAGAAATACATTCTTATTCCGGTTTCCACTCTGCACTGAGTGAATGCAAATGTCTCGTTAACCCGTACAGTATACTGTATTGGCTAATTATTTTATTAGGATGCTTTAGCTTTAAAACATGATGGGACCTCGTAAACTTTTTCCCGTTTAGTTAGTACAGCGCCCAACTCCACAGGTCAGCGATGTCTCGCTTCGCTAGAGGAGGTTACTTATTGCTCTTCACTACTTACTGAGCGATATTCCATGCCAAGTAAAGTTTAGATGACTGCGTATTTTGCTTCATTTCGTTTTTAATGATATCCCATACCTGTAAATTGTAAAGTCTGTATTTTGCACCTGTTGGATCCATTGAACTGGCATACTGCTGACTTGACGTTCCACACCGAAAACGATGACACAAATGATCAGAACACAGTAGGCGTTTTTCGTAATGTGCAGTTCATAAGCAAATTATATGGCTATAAAATATGACTATTTGCGTTGAAAATTCTGCAATGGCTTCTACTCTGAAAGTTCATCATTCTTGATAATTCGATTGTTGAAAACAGATTGTTACGCACATTTTCAGAATCAAAATACTGTACCAGTATTCTTGCAAATTTTCAACAGACCAACGACGTCTGTCTTCAACAGGCCTAACCTACACAACTCAAACTTTTGTCAACTATATCGCCACCGTGGAAATCACAAACAACTCAAAGCAGTGGACGAACCAGCACGATAAATATAGGAGGCCACGCCATGCACGAGCGCAGATTTTGAACGCTGATTTCCACCGTGGCGGTATAGTTGACAAAAGTTTGAGTTGTGTAGGTTAGGCCTGTTGAAGACAGACGTCGTTGGTCTGTTGAAAATTTGCAAGAATACTGGTACAGTATTTTGATTCTGAAAATCCGATCCTAGAAATTATAGGTCAATTTCGTTGACAACACTACCATGCAAGATCATGGAAACCATTATTAAAAATGCGATGATGAGCGTTATCAATCGACATAATCTTATCACAACAGACCAATTTGGTTTCCTGCCTGGACGATCAGTTGTTCAGCAATTACTACTTGCACTCAACAATTGGACTGAAGCTCTTGATGGTGGCATTTGTTCAGATGTAATCTTTTTTGATTTCAAAAAAGCTTTTGAATCGGTTGTCCATTCCAAGTTAATTTTTAAACTTAAGAAAATGGGCTTCTTGGGGGACCTTCTACATGGATTAACGCTTTTATTACAAATCGAACTCCGCACGTCAATATCAGTAATGTTAAATCCGAAGATTCGCAGGTCATTAGTGGGGTTCCTCAGGGCTCGGTGCTGGGGCCATTGCTTTTTGTCTAGTTTGTCAATGATTTAACTTGTTCTTTCGATTTGGTCAACCAGGCAAAATTCGCGGATGACTTGAAGCTGCATTCGGCAACTATTTCTAAAGCGGACTCAGCCTGCCTTCAAGCCTCTATGGATGGGGTATCAGGCTGGGCTAAAATGTGGCAGCTGCCACTTTACACTGATAAATGCATGAGACTTCGTATTGGAAACGCTAATTCAGCTCCAGACTATCGTATAGAATCTGACATTTTGAAAATTGTTGACTCTGTTAAGGATCTCGGTGTGTGGTTTACGCCTGACCTCAAAGTTGCGTTGCATTGTAATTATATTTCAATGCTTGCAAATCAATGTGCGGCCATTGTTCGCAGATGTTTCAATTCTGGCAGTGCTGTAATTTTGAAGTGGGCTTTTAACGTTTACGTGCGTCCAATTCTGGAGTACGCCAGTCAGGTTTGGTCGCCATACCTTTTGAAGGACATCGACCAAATCGAGACAAGCGCCGTTTCACAAAGGCTATTCCTGGCATGCGCAGCCTAACTTACAGGCAGCGGCTGAAATCGCTTGGCCTCGAATCGTTGGAGTTGCCCCGTCTGAAGGCAGACTTACTATTAACCCTTTTGAGTCCGAGCCATTTTTTCAATTCGCGAGCGAGAAAGGCCATGGCCGCAACATGGATGCCATGAACAAGTTGCAGCATGTCTCACGAAAATAAATTGTACTAAAAAAACTATGCGGTCTTGGCGTATAAAAATTCGCAGACGTAATAATTATATTGTAAATTATTGAAGAGAAATATAATTGGGACCATCGTCCTACGTTTTCTTTATTTAAAAAAATCCTAAAGTTCGACTATGTAAACAGCGCTAACGAAAGTTTCAACTTACAGTACTCGGACTGATAACATCCACTCGATATTCTTCCGTCACAACGCCTGTTATTACTTCCGAAATCATTATTTTATGTTTTATTACCGTAAAAACAGTTTAAAGTTGCTTTATTCCCCCAATATTTACGATAGCTGAAAGCTCACTATCATTTTGTCCTGAGCAGCCATACTGACCGGCTATCCGCAAGCGAACGCGCTCCTGCTAGCGCCAATGAATACGACCTTGACTCGCTTCGCGAGACGTCATGAATGAACGGCCGATGGGCCACGTGCCGCGAACGAACCAATCAGTGCACGCGATAGCACGCGATCGGGAAGAATTTGAACAAGGGCCGTTGAAACAGCAGTTTTCATTCGAGGAATACAGGCAGTGACGTTGGAGTTGATGACATCATTTTTCGCGGGCTAGAAAATTGGGAATCCCCTCTCTTGAATGCACTCAAGATGGCGCCTGCACGTTGCGTAGTTCCGGAGATACGATCGTTTGAACCGAGGGCTGTTTTCAGCAAACAAACGCAATTTTCACGTCAATTTTGGTGACGATGCCAACAATAACATCGACTTAGGTAATAAAAAGATGATTTGAATTAAATAAACCGAAATACCCCTTAAGAGAGGGGCCGGAACACCCTATCTGTCCTGTCCATTATCAAAACTGCACGCCACGCCCCCGGTGCCGTCAGCGCCTGCCTCGCCGGGAAGGAACACCACGTCCCGCAGGAATGCAACGTCTGGGCAACGGGGCCGCCTTAGCAGCTGTCGCAACCTCCTGCTCGGCCTGCTTCATCAGATCTTGGAGGGGCACACCAAATATTTCTCCTACAGTCCGGGCTCGCGCCATCAGTTCAGGGCATAATTCAACAGCGAAGGCAAAATTCTCTCTTGGCGCGTCTTATTCATCGATAACGGTGCTTGTTCGACACCTTGCTGAACGTTCGCCCCTTTTTCATTGCTACCTTCCCAAGAGGGATCTTCTCCAAAGCATGATCCATGTGATTGCTATGACGCAAAACTTACCGAAACAATAGAAACGTTTTACGTTTCGCTCTGTTCGAATGGGGCTTTGGATCACCTTCGTGCTATGACTTTCGAATCACCACAGAATTCTGGATTTTTCAACACTAAACTCGATTCGTTATACGAAAGTTTACATCAATGCTCATGCAAGCGGCACCAGTGTGACCATTGTCTTTTCATACTTCAAACATTTTTATTGCCAAGAACCTGCCATCCACGCATTTTCTAAGTAGGCCTAACAGAAATTAGGAGAAATTTCCCTTCTCCCAACATCTTTCTCCAATTTTTAATGCCCCTATTTTGAGAGGAGTAGAAGAGGACAGCAACATCAGATAAGTCAACTAATGTCTCATGTTAGGTTAGTTTCCCTAAATCACCATATTATGCAAGGCGCAACGCTACGGCGATGCAAAACTCATGAATGACTCGTTCTTCCTGCAGTTTCCAAATTTGAAATTTTATACACTAATTGATTCTTTTATTCTTGTCATCACAGTGAATTGTATATACATGTAGATGAAAGTTTGTTTACACTTGAACTCAAAAGTTTAATAGTTCTGCTATTAAGTGTACTTGAAGGGTTGAGGGACCTAACTACGTCCTTCTCATACACGCTTCTTAAGAACCCCAATATAAATAATATCAAGAATTTATAGGTAATATAAATTGGTTTTTTGTTTGGGCTACATACTTACCTTCAATAATTATTACACATTACAAGGTCAACATTAACTGCATGCCTTAACCAAACTAGCTAGAAATTGTAGAGTCATTCACGTACTGAAAGTTGTTCATTGTTATGCATAACTTAGAAATTGTATGGGCAGTGCTTTTGGTTGTAAAAGCATTTGAACTATGAAAGACAACGGATGCATTGTTGAAGCTAGCATAAACATCATTGTAAACTCTCATTTAAAGAGTGGCGTTTAAAGATCGAGAACTGCTGCATAATTTGCTGCGAGGTGATGCAGCAAGTAGTATGAAGGTGTTCCAAAGCCTTGTTCATAACTGCCAGGGCAAAGCCAACACATTTCTACTGTTAGTAATTTTTCTATTGTTATAAGTCACATGGCTCACGTTTTGAAATGGGTCATTCTTTTCACAGTAGCAATGAAAAAGGATGAGCATGTTACATTGGTAAAGTGGACAGCATTGTGGACTACACAGAACTAGAAAGAAAACGGAGGAGAAAAAAACAAAAGCCGCCTAAATTGTGCTATGACATGGGTTAAACTTACAGGCCCCTGCAGTTGGATATGCAGAAACTGGCTAATAAGGCAAAGCAAAGTACAAAGGGGAGCAAAAAGTTTGGTCAGGTAACAATGACAAATACAACAATTAAGAATTACGGTATCGTTACATTCAATCCACTGCAATGGAGCATAACAATACCGTAAATCTTAATTGTTGCATTTGATCATTGTTACCTGACCAAACTTTATGCTTCCCTCTGTACAATGCCGAATTGGCAAGCAAAGCGAGCAACTGGGCTAGTCACATTTCATAACCTTATACATACCTCGTACGGTCGTATTTTGTGGTGTATTTCCTGTATGCCTACTTCTCGTGTTCTGACATCCCTACATGTTGTTCCTAAATCTTTCATTCTGGCCAAGGCTAGTTCTCGCAGATTTCCATATTCCACTCCTGAACTAACCAAGGGCATGGGGATATCCCTGCAACAAAACGAAAAATTCATTGTACAACCTATGAATGAAGAAAACAAATCTAGGCAAAAACACTGCCCTAACACTACTCAAACTTAGTTAAGAATGTTAGGAAGGATTTATGAAGGATTTCCCATTCATTTAGGCTGAATGGCAAATCCATTTTTATCCCCAATTACCTACTCAATTTAATTTTTGCATTTATTACCTACTAAAACGGAAAACACTTTTCCCCATGGAAGTAACACACACCAATGTGTTCTGGATTACAGCAGCCAAGTACAGTGCATCTCAGCATGTGTCATGAGATCCAGTTTTTTTTGTCAGAAGTACAGTTAACCAAGGCTGTACTCATACAGCTACCACACCGATAAATTTGACGAAATTTAGTGTATCGGATCAAAATCAGTATTTTGAAGCATATATACACTTTAACACTGCTGCGAAAGAAATTTCGTGATCTGCAACAAGTTGCCACTGCTTCCCATGTTTACCCTTCTATCTTAAGCGAAGGACTTTGTGGGCCTCTTCACCTTGATACTATGGCTCCGTATAATATGTACTATGTGTATTTTTTGCTATAATGTATTCCAGTTATGCTATGTGTTTTGGTGTATGGGCCAATCCCTGCAGATCAGTGGTCATAATGGCTCTGGCCTTGCCTACCACTACGGGTTGGCTGCTAACAGAGATGGCTCATGGGATATCAGGATATCCTACAGAAAGTACCTTGCACCACATGTAGTGGGTACTAGCTGCAACATTGGGTACTGAAGCAGAGCATCCTTGAACCACTGACACCATCTCCTACGGACAGACCGCACGACCCTGGAATAAACCATGAATTCAACCATCCTTCTGGCGTTCTCCCTTGTACTGGGCTTAGTGAGGGTGCAGTTCCATGTGTGCTGACTACTAAGATTACGGAATGATAGGGCAACACAAAAGTTTCATCCTGAACTAAAACAGTATCGGCATCGAGAATTGTGTGTTCCTTGTCTTCAGACTGCCACTATCACTGAAATAGGGCACTACACGAAGTCATCCTCTTGAATAAAGTCAGTGTTGGCATCTGTAAAGCCTTACAGTACCCATTCAATGGCAGACACACACACACGCAAAAATGCCAAAAACATAGGTCCACGGAGAAACAAGAGTTTCATAAGGTTCCCTGGGAACCCGAGAGAAACCAGCCAAGCACAGGTGAGTGATCACTTAGGGACATCGTCTCCGAGCCAAGAGGATACAAGAACGAATTGTGTTCCTGATTTATGTACACATGCACGCAACTTTAACAGTAGGACCTCTCTAGAGATGTTTTGGCACTGACCGAGGGGGGGGGGGGGGAGGTTGAAGTTGTAACAAAACAAAAGACGTAGGGTTGGTAACGTTGGAATTAACGGATAAATATGGATTATCTTCAGCCTGAGGAATGGGAAATCATTAGTTTATAGTTTTATACCCCACAGTACCTCTAGAATTAAACTTTGAAATCACCTAGACTTCAACGTACTAGTGGTGGGCGTACGACATCGTGGTTTCCGGATCTGCACCTTGAATCCACTAGCACACAGTGAGAAAAGGTTAAAAACTGCTTTGTCATGTCGCTGAGCTAGTGAGGTGTGAACAATGTTTGCTCCTAACCATGCCGCTTAAAAGTATTTTATCCTGGGGTGCGTAGTTGTAAGCAACCCACGAAGCCACTCAAGCACAGTCTTTCTTACATTGTTAAGATGGGGTCTTCTTTAATAATGTAATAAAACAAATACAGTCATTATTACCTCAAATTTGTTCATTTTCACACGCTTGACTATCACAAAGTCTTGCAAATTTCCAACCACTTTATCTGTGTTCTTTTATTAACACTGTTTTTCGTAACAAACAAAGCAGACCATATCCATGCGGGAGGCTGCCTGTTCATGTTTTATCCTGAATGATAGAAAAAGGTCCGTCCATTAGTTCTTTACATCCCTCAGGTGGTTTGTTGCTTTGAAGTAAAACATTTTACAGTAGGACACGGCACTGTAGCGTTTCCAGCTCCATTCTTGCTAGAGGGTCAGGGCAGAGGTGCTGAACAATTCTGATACTTCGTTATCGTTGGTGTCTTCGTATGGAAGAAAGACATTGGGAGGAGATGAACCCAAAAATCGTCAGAAGCAAAACAAAGGTACTCTTTATTTGTTTCCAAAGATAAGAATGCATCTCTAGAAAAAAGTCTGAAAAGGCAGCATGTGGAAAAATTTTAAGGTTAACATGCATAAATTTTACAGAAAATTTGAAGTTTTCAAAAAAAGGAAGATTCTTATCGACAAGAGCCTGAATGAAAACAATTTTCCTCATGAGAAGGCTGACGTTCTCCAGCTTTGTGTGGCTTGTACAGAAGACTCTTCAAGACACAAAGGAAAAACGGTTCTGTTCTGGGAACAGTTTCCTTGTGATCAGATGATCCATGTTGAAGACTTTTATGAAGCTGATGATCCCAAGGTCTTTAACTATGGTTCCGTTACCACCAATCAGCCATCGTTCTTGACAAAAAATAGATGCAGATCTTACCACACTTGGCTTGGTGGGAGCAAAATATGTTGGGTAAGTTGGGTGGGTGGAAGAAATTTTAACTCTGGTCAAAGTCATCAGTTTTCAAAGATAATAAATGCAAAAGTTTAATTACAGAGATATTCTAGGATAAAAACCATCCCCCTTTACAATATCACCCTACTGACTTGTTCATATAACTGTAAAGCAAATTAGTTGCATAAATAGAAACAGTTCTTTTTACATTACCTCTGTACTCGATAAATACGTGTCCACGGTGGCACCAGAGCCAAAATACGTGCAATTAAATCCACCAATGTATTTGGTGGATAACTCTTGTATCGCTCCGTTTTCCACAATTCGTACAGACCGGTGCCACGAATAACCAGTGTGGGATAAATTTTTAAGCCATCAGGACGAAATGCTGGATTCTCAAAAAATTCCTAAAAAATAAAGCCGTAATTTAGTTGGAATTAAGAGGTAAGAAAATATGAGACACACAACAATTGTGATTGAAACTCTTTGGGCAAGCTATGACCAAATACAGTAAATTTTAAACCCTGAACTACGAAACTGCTTTTCATCTACTGCTACCACAGCAGTGTAGATCTACTGCTCATCACCTCTTTTTTTGGTGCTTATTTTATTTAACAAATTAAACTGTAACAGTTTGGCTCTGTCTAGCTGATCTAAACCATTGTGTGAAGATGGTATATTAGTTATAATAAATATGACTAGTGTATAAATAAATTACAACACTAAAATAGGAGCACTGTACGGTATCCCGCTTACAGTATTACCATTCTAAACAGCCATTAGGACAAAACTGATAATTATATTTACAAATTTTAAAAACATTCCATTTAACATCACTCTTGCATAAATACACCAACAACGACAAATTCTTTAAACCGCTGAATTGATGAAAACTGGTAACAAAAAATGGCATCAATGATATGCAGCACACGTTGCAAACTGATAAGAAGTTTACCGAATGTTGAAATTAATGGGGATATTTTTTGTAACTAGCAATTACTTAACAGATACATTTCAAAATAAAAACTATTACAGCAACATCAGCCTACACGACATGTTGTAACAACAACAGACGATGAAAGTTTGAGAATCTACTCACAATAAATTGTTCGACGTCCCGTTCCAAGTCTACGTTGGGTAAATTTGGCATCATATGAGATACCACCTTAAATCCAGTATCCTTAGCAACATGGAACGTTTCACATACTGCTTTCACTGTGTGGCCTCTATTCGTATCACGAGCAACATCTTCGTAAACACTCTGAACTCCAATTTCCAGACGAGTGCACCCATACAAAAGCATGTCACTAAACAAGAACAAATGTAGTTATGTAATACTAACACAGATAAAATAATGTTCGTACACAAACTTTTATTTGGAAATTCAAGGAAACTGGACCATAATTCAAGGATACCAAAAAGAGTAACTTTTTGGTCCATTTTAACTATTTAATTCCAATTTACTTGTGTTGCCTTTCGGAAACCTATAATTCTAATCATATCAAAAACCAAAACTGGTAAAAGGGGCCGCCAAGTTCCAAATGGTTTGGCCAGTTACACAGTTACACATTTTCACCGTTGTTGAGGGTCAGATTTTGCATTGAAAGCAGCTTAGCTGGCATTCCTACACGAGTTAATTTTTGTCAGGTGGGTCATTGCTCTTGATTTCAACACAATTTAAGCTTTTGTAGCGCATTATTATTTTTCCCCAAGTACCTGAACTGTGCCCAACTATGCTTCAAGATATAAGACACTGACACTATTGTGCTGCGCTACAATGGTTTACAACCTCGACAATTGAATTGATGTGATGTTTGTTGTGATGATTGTTGCTTAACTTGGCGCGACACACTAGCGTGTGTCTAGATACAGTATGCTCTCTTTATAACGAACAACCTCGTACACCAAAAAATGTTTCTTTATACAAAGCAGGGGTGCTGGCAGGGTACCGCTTTTTTACATTTTTTTCACATCCCACTTTTCACATTTTTCACAATTTTCGCATACCTACTACTAATTTTTTCACATTTTTCATACCCACTTTTGAAGTTAATGCATGCCACTTTCGTGCAGCGAAAATAAGCTAGTCTCTTCCGGTTACGCAGCTTTTGGTTTCAATATTGTAAAATATACCACAGACGCACCTAATTCCGGACCAAAAATTTTTGTGCAAAATTTCATAATTTTTATCAACGACAAAAAAGGCCAATATGAACCACAACCCAAAATTCAAACTTATTTTCACCGAACAATGTAAAACTACAGTTTATGCACACTGCCTTCTCAGTCCAATCAGATAGCAGATATCATTTCATCCACAGTTTGCTGTAAAGGAACCTTATGTATTAAGAACTCTATGTCAGGGGTGCTGCCGGTGTAAAAAAATGTGAAAATTTACTATTGGCAGAAAAAAATGTGAAAAACGTGATGAAATGCGAAAAATACGAGCAGTGGTATGAAAAAAAGGCAAAACTCACAAAACTTACTGATTTCTTGGTCGACACAATGTTTTGTAAATTAGTTTCTTATAAGGATGGTTTTTAGTATGTGAAAAGACCTTTACAGCATTGAAAAAGGGTTCTTTACGTGGACGTGTTTCTTATAGAGAGGCTTTTCCAGCACAAGAACTCAAGGTGGCCAACCAAATTGTTAAAAGTGTTCTTTTAATATAAAGAAAAGTTCCTTATAAGTCGGTTCATTATGTCGAGAGTCTACTGTAATGGTCTCGGTCTGCGACATGAATACAATAAGGGGACATCTTGGCGACTTACCAGATCATCCACAGCAATGACAAACTCCCAAGGGAGAAGCCTTTCTCCAAACCCCCCCCCCCACGGCCGACCAGGAGGTACCCACGTAAACTGCTCAAACCTTATTACATGGCTCCTTTTACAGCCATCAGGTGGTAAACCCCTAGAATGCATTTCTTTTGAGATTGTGTGTGCCTCCAGCCTGACTGTGTGTAAAGCTAGGCTCGACCGCTTTCTTTCAGCATAACTGGTCCGTTCCCACGTCATAGTTCTTGCTGACTTTGGGGGTATATATTTGTTACGTTATGATCCTTTCACGACAGTAGCAAGGTTACTAGCCAATGATAAAACTACTGTAGATGTTCAAATAAACTTTCATGTATTCGTGTAGAACTTTGACAGAATTAGTTTATTTTGGTCAATAACAAAACTTACTGATTACTAAGGCTGCACCAATACCAACTCTACTGATCCGATACCGATTTTACAAATTTTTCGATACCGGTACAGATATCCATTATTGTATTCCCAATTTTTCATCAACGGTAAAATTCTTAAATGGTAACCCACAGTTAAAACGTAGCTAGGAAGATACTCGGTGATTTTCTGAGCAAAACGCCGCAAACCGCATGACGTAATTTCAAACGTTTCCAGAATTATCGATATTTTTCTGTGAAAGTTGCTGATACGAATACCGCAAATATGGCAACCGATACCATCCAGTATCGGTTTCGGTGCAGACTTACTGATTACTAAGGCTGCACTGATACCAACTTTATCGATCTGATACCAATACCGAATCAGTTTTACCAATACAAATATTGATATAAATGTCTCAAATTTTATCCAGAATTTTTCATCAACGGTATAGTTTACGTTAAAAGTCCAATCATTATTAAAAGGAAATTTTTTTTAATAGTAATTAACGGTTAAAATACAGCTAGGATGATAGTCAGTGATTTACTGAGCAAAACGGCACAAACCGCATGTACTAATTTTGAAGGTTCCAGAGTTATCGATATTTCAGCTAAAGTTTTGGATACCAATACCACAAATATGGGCAACAAATCCAATCCAGTTATCAGTATCGGTGCAGCATTACTGATTACTCCTGTTTGTACTAGAGTCAAATCTTGCTGTAACTAAACACGACGTAAGGAAAAAAAAGATGTAACGAAAATAAATTAAATATTTGGTTGGCTGTAACTTGAGCATTTTCAGCCTAAACACTAACGAAAAATTGTGAAAAATCAATTTGCAGCAGAAGAACTAAAAGTTTCCATACCACGCGCTTCTTATGTCTGGTATTGTGTTTCAGCATTACTTTTGTCTGTTGACACGCTCCAGTGATTACTCATGTCAGACAGGCAGTGCCGCTGTCCAGCTATTTTGGGCACACGTTCTTATCGTGTTACAATGTCGGGAAATGAAACGTGTTTTGTCGAAATAAACGCAAGACTACGATTTTAAAGGATAAATAACAAGATTTGGAAGGAGAGCGATTGACAACATGAGACTTGCCCACTATAAAGATGACAAAGACACTTATTTTGACTGGTTTCAAATGCCAGAGCAAAGAAGTGTTTTTCGTAAGTTTGCTGTTTTACTAAATTAGATTACATAATGAAATTGTCTGATAGTTTTTAAACATTTTATTGAAAATATGTTAGGCTGATGTGAAAAAAATTGTCAACCCCAGGCTGGGGATTTTTTTTGAGCCAAATTAAAAAAGTGACTAGCAAAAGTTTCCGTAAAGGGCAATTACATCCATTTTGACATGCATGTTTTACACAATTTGTTGCTTCGTGCTCTTCAGGAAGTTGATAGGGGTTGGAAGAAAGTTTTGATCATGGGGGACTTCAACTATCGTGAGATTGATTGGGTTAGAGGCATTGTGGGAGCCCCTGTTGACGGTTTTGCTTTTCAGTTCTACGAGGTCATTCAGGACCTTCTGTGGTGCCAACATATTGTGGAACCAACGAGAGCTAGGGGTAACGATAATCCGAGTCTCTTGGACCTGGTGCTAACTAAGGATTCTTGTGATATTATTGAGGTTCGCCATGATCCACCCCTTGGTAAGAGCGACCATGATGTTCTTTTAGGTGAATTCCTGAATTGCGATCCGCCCTCTTCCTGCAGTGCTACGAGGATGGATTACTCCAGAGGTGATTTTGATAAGTTGAGAAGACTGCTGGCTGATTTTGATTGGTCTCCCAGATTTTCTGGTAATGTTGAGGTCGACTGGTCCAGCTTTAAAGAGACTCTTTTGGAGTTTGTCGACGTCTGTGTCCCAAAGATTAAAATCCTGGCTGGTAAGCGTAAGCCACCTTGGCTGTCGGGGGAAGTGCTTCAAAGGATTGAGGTGAAAGGACGTATGTGGGGTCTTTACAGGCGCTACCCTACTAGGAGGAACTACAAAAAGTTTAGGTCTGCTAGGCGTAAGGCATGCAAAGCTCTGCGCAGAGCCAAACGTCGTTTTGAAGCAGGCCTGGCTGGAAGACTTAAGAGCAACCCACGAGCATATTGGAGCTATGTCAATCGTGTCAAGAATAAGACTAAGTCCTTTATGGAGTTTGATACTGCAAGGGGCAGTCGTACGAAAGGTGACACGGAAGCCGCTGAGGTGCTTCAGGAACATTTTTGCTCCGTGTTTACTCCTGAGGATGACCTTGAAGCTTTCTTCCTGAGTGATTTTTGGTATTCGATTGACGCAGACCAGGACAGGAAGAGGACTCTTGAAAGTGATTTTGTTTCCGAGCTCTGTGTGTTGAAGATGCTGCTCAGTGTTGATGTGTGTAAAGCTGCTGGGCCCGATGGTATTCATCCTCGCATTCTTCGGGAAGCAGCCTATGAAATTGCTAAACCGATTACTCACCTTTTTGCGTTGACACTTCGTAATGGGGTTGTTCCACGTGACTGGCGGATGGCCAATGTTACTGCCATTCATAAGGGAGGAAATCGTAGGGAACCTTCAAATTATCGACCTGTGAGCCTCACAAGTGTGATCTGCAGGATTTTGGAGCGTATTCTGCGTGGACATTTGGAAGAGGAATTGAGAAGGAGGGGGGTTCCATCTGACGTGCAGCATGGCTTTGTGCGTGGCCGCTCGTGCCTTAGTAATTTGCTTTTGGCCCAGGATGATTGGATGGAGGCTGTTGATAGTGGCGCTCATGTTGACTGTATTTATTTGGATTTTTCCAAGGCTTTTGATAAGGTCCCCCATCTGCGTTTAGTGAGAAGGCTACGTGATCTTGGAGTAAATGCTACACTTGTTGATTGGGTCGAGGCGTGGCTGAAGGATCGCAGCCAGAGGGTCGTAGTAAACGGCCAAGCTTCTTCGTGGAAGACCGTCACAAGTGGGGTGCCCCAAGGCAGCGTCCTTGGCCCCCTTCTGTTTGTTGTGTTCTCCGACAATGCATGGGATGATATCACTTCCCGTGTTTTGGCTTTTGCTGATGACGGAAAGATGGGCCGTAAGATTTGTAGCATTGAGGACTGTGAGGAGCTTCAGAGGGATTTGGACAGGATGGTGGCGTGGACCAAAGATGCTACGATGACGTTGAATATTGCGAAATGCCACATCCTGCGTATTGGCTGGCGGCCAGGAAAGCTGGCATTTCCTTACAAAATTGGTGGAGTGTCCCTTAATGAGGTTGAGTCTGAAAAGGACTTGGGGGTAGTCGTCTCTGCGAATGCTAAGCGGGCTAATCAGTGTGCTGCTGTTGCGACCAAGGCTAACCGGGCCCTTGGTCTTTTACGGCGGACACTTTCTACGCGGTCGCCGAAGGTGTTGGTGCCAGCTTATAAAGCCTTAGTCAGACCTCTGTTGGAGTATTGTTCTCCTATCTGGTCCCCGTATCTGTTGGGTGACATTAGGACCGTTGAGGCGGTGCAAAGGAGATTCACGAGGATGTTTTGGAGTGTACGGCATTTGGAATACGAGGATCGGCTGGGCTCGCTTGGGTTGGAAACCCTTGCTGAACGAAGGCAAAATCTTGATCTGATTTGTGTCTTCAAGCTCCTGAGTGGGCTCGTTGACATCGATTGGAGGAAGCTATTGACTCTTCGGGTGGATAGGTTTGCTGGACCTCGTACTTTGTTTCTTCGCCGATGTCGGGTGGATGTTCGGAGGTTTTGCTTTGGTGTCAGGGTGGTCAGGGCGTGGAATGCTCTCCCTGATGACGTCAGATGTGCGCCCTCCCTCGGTGTTTTTAAACGTCGCCTGTCCCTATGCAAAACCACGGGATAATTTGTGGCTTCCACGGTTTTTTTTTTGTCCTTATGGATTTTCGCCGTGTTTGGATTCATATTTATACTTATACTTACTTACTTATACTTATACTTACTTTTGGACCACTTAAACAATAACTAAAAACAAGAATTGAGGTAAGAATACGTTACGTACGTCCGATACAACAATATAATTACTGTATCACCAAAACACGAGACGGGGGCCGCCATTGTTTTGCTAGAACGCGTAGAAATTAATGCCGACAGATGGTAGCCATCGATTTCGACACGCAGCCGAATGAGATAGCTCTATTGGGTGTGAGAGTTCAAGCGACCAACGGCCTTAGCTGGCCGACAATTGTAGTGGCCAGCTAAGGCCATCGGACGCTTGAGCTCTCACACCCAATAGAGCTATCTCATTCGGCTGCGTGTCGAAATCGATGGCTACCATCTGTCGGCATTAATTTCTACGCGTTCTAGCAAAACAATGGCGGTCTCCGTATCGTGTTTTGGTGATGCAGTAATTATATTGTTGTATCGGACGTACGTAACGTATTCTTACCGCAAATCTTGTGTTTAGTTATTGTTTAAGTGGTTCAAAAGTAACACGTGCATGTCAAAATGGATGTATTTGCCCTTTAAGAAAAATTTGTAAAGAAAGGCAAACTTTCTTGCAATACGTTATCCAGCAAGCATCGGTTGAAGTTGTAGTTTTATAGTTTAGAAATTTACTCCCACAATCTGAACAGAGAGAAAATAATTTAAGCTACTAGTTTACTCAGTGGCGTGGCGTGAGTCCCCGCAGCCCCCGCAGAGGCGGGAGGGCGCAGAGCATTGTTGAGCGCCATCGCGTCTTGCTGATTTATTTTTAATTAATGTTTTTTAAAATTTGATTAAAATTGAAAGTTTCCGCAGTCGTAGTCATATCGTCACAGTCTCTCTGTAGGCTGGCAAGCCTACAGAATTAAAGAAATTTGCAAGCTAAAGAGGTATTGGGGGGGGGGGGGAAAGGGGAGGCACAAAAATGACTTAACAGGGGAACCAATTCTCTTAATGAAATACAAAAAAACATCTTTAGCGTAACAAACACTACTACAAAAACGAATCAAGGTTGTAAACTGCAAAATAAAGGTGTAAATACCTGAAAACAAAGCCCACATTTTTTCTGTAGGTGGTGGGGGAATTACCCCCCCCCCCCCCCCCCGATTCGCTGACGTTGGCCCATTCAAGACTGTGCAACTGGAAAACTACCTTAATTTCGGAATTGGGCAACGCTTGCTGTGTTGTTGTGTTAGTTTGGTGATGACATTTCTTTTTTAATTATTTTTTCGGGGGGGGGGGGGGCGCACACTTTGACCTTTCACAGGGGGGCACACACAAAGCTAGCTACGCCACTGAGTTTACTTTATTAAAAATAAAAAATAAAAAATAATAAAGTAAATAAAAATAAAATCTGTAGTTTGTTGACAACAAGTTTTATTTGCATCATTTTTGTTTTAATGTAGGAAGGGTGAAATAAAACTTCTGAACCTAAAGACTGAACATTGAGCCTCACTACTGCTTGGGTTCCTTGGTTTAGGAGGAAGAAGTATGGCTCTGGACGGCAACACAGTACCGTAACGGTATTTGTGGCAGCCACCTACGTTGTAGCTAGCCATAAATTAGGACTAGAATTTTTACATATAGGCACAAATAACCAATAGAATGTCATGCCCTATCTTGCAACTCCTTTTCCTCCTTAAAGATTTACCAAGTTAATATACGTTCTGTGAGTCCAGTTTGCGAGTGGTGCACATGGAGCCGAGTTGTTGATTTATAAGCACATTGTAGGCAATTTATCTGTGCGAAGAATAAACCGAGTGAAAGAAAGGAAATGTGTGGAATCCTTTTTGATAAAAGCTGGTCAAGCTCTTGTCAAGTGGTGCCGAACAGGTAGACCCTGTCTGCCTTTTAGGAACTTTGGCGAGTTTTCCGAACATTTTAAGCCATTTTTCGCATTCTGACTTCGAGCATATTCTATGAACTGTGCGCAAAGCCTGACGCTATAGGCCAGTGAAATTTACAAAGTCGAGAAAGTTCAAAGATTATTTGCACCTGTCAATGACTTTTACTAGCACTTTTAGGACTAATAATCTAATTATCTGCAATTCCGTTTTTGTACAATATTTCGAAAATTTTCGACAGCTGTCTACTTGTGGAATGTTGTTTTTCACTAGTTATACAACTGTCTTCTTCAGGTGTATTTTTGAAGGTTTCAACGCTCCTCGTTTACATCCTCTTGATTCAAAACTGGCGGTGACCGTATTTGGCTACGAACACCGGCAGTTTTGAATGAAGAGGATGTAAACCAAGGAGCATCGAAAGCTTCAAAATTATGCTTGAAGAAGACAGTTGTACAAGAAGTGAAAAACAACATTCCTTAAGTACAGTAAAGAACTGTGGAGAATTTTTCAAAATATTGTATGTATTGTCACTTGTGTTTTCGTTGTGGAGATTAAGCCTATGAGTCGAACTCGTGATCATTAAAAATGAACTCTCATAGTAACATGCATTTTCATATTTTTGGTCCAAGCTATTACAGGAGGGCAACAAGTGTCACAGGCTCTTTTTTGGGGGAAGGGGGAGGGGGAGAGTGCTGAAAGAAACTGCGCTAATGGTCAAGCAAACCGACTTATGGAAAAAGGAGTTCTGTAAGAACAACCGGTGACATGCTGTATGCAGTGCATAAGAAAACGTGGATGTATGCAGTCAGACCACTCATTCAATAAATAGTCTCACGTTACTTTTTTTTATATTCCGAACATATTAAAAGTACAAATTGATGCGACTTTGTAAATTTTTTCCTGAAATGAACAACTGGGTTTATTGTTTCTTCTTGACTAAACTTCTGTTTGAAATCAGAATCCCGTGTTTGCTTACCTCAAATGTTTCTTCTGGCAAAAGTCTGGCCGAGTCTCGATGGTTATGCCAATGCATTTCGTTTTACTTTTTTCTGAATATCTGAATAAAAAAAAATCAGTGTAAAGAGACAAACCAGTTTTTTCACAATGTCGATACACTGTCACGGTAGCTTTCCCCAGACCAGTGTCATGACCCAGTCTTAATCCTGCTTGGACTATCCAGCAGCATACATCAGTGAGTACACAGAGCCCCAAGCCTTATTCTTGGTTATCTTAACAGCTAATTAATGTTCCTTGCATGTTATAAGAACTCGGATATACAAAATCAGATAGACTCAACTTTTAAGTCATGCACAGTTGTACAAATCATTCAATTTGATTCAGCAAAACGTCCTGGCAACTGCCATCACTTCAATTTTAGTGCTAGGACCAGATTTAATGATATTTTGGTAGATCCAAAAGAGTAAGAAAATTCAATGATGGAGACACCACGGTGGTGGCCTTAATTCTGCGAATGTAATTAACAAACAAGTAATTAACAAACAATGATTTTGTGCGTTTTCTTCGATAATGGTCGAGAACGGTGTAGAACTAGTAGTATGCAGTTGGCAATGGCAATGGCCAAGGGAAATCAACCATGAATGTAACTGCAACGTTAAATCTTACTTCACTGCTTCATTGACATTATTACTGGTATACCCAGACAATGCATCATGAAGGTTTCTAATGAAATAATCTCGGTAGTCTTCAGGCAACGCCATAAATGTACCGCCCATTACGATGAATTCAACTTTATCCACGCTGTGGCCAAGCTGTTTCAACTAAAATATAATAAACACACACATTAACATAGTTTTCTGGTACTTAAGCTGTTTACAATGTGAAAAACTTATCAAAACATCACGATCTCTATGATGGATCTTGGGATATTTTCGAACGAACTCGGCCGAGTGGAGTGGATATGGATGAATAATAGAATGCCATAATACCCAGGTCTAACCAACCCTCTCCAATGTCGGTCGCCACTCGCCATTTGGGGAATGGAAATCAATAGTTGGCGACCTGAAATTTAGCCTTACTCGCCAAAATGGTGACTAGCAATATAAAATGACACTCAAAGAGCGATATCTCGGGACCGTACAAGTTAGAGACAAACGGTTTGCGGCATTATGCTCAAATTTATAAGGGCTACGTAAATGCTTTATCTTTATTAATACTGGAGTTAAAGAGAATTTTACAATATCGTAATTGCATGAATTAGAAAAACCATGCATCCTGCAAGATGTCATTGGTGTGTGGCGAGTAGAAATTGTGAAATGGCGAGTGCTTTGTAAGGTCTACTAGCCAAGTGGCGACTGCTACTGGATTCACATTCGAGAGGGTTGGTTCTAACCATGCATTTGCCCTACTTTTTACAAGAGTTCTAATCTCCATGCTAGCAATTACCAGGCAGTGATACATAGACTGAGATGCTGGGTATTTTCTTTCATGGCTATATTGCTTTCATAACACGAACGCCGTATACTGAAAGCACACTACCTGTTAAGCTTCTACCATTCATTCAGTAGAAGTTAGGTATATAGACTGACATCAATTGCTAAGTTTTGTGTAACTCTCAAGTTTTGTGTTAAACCAGTGCTTTAATAACGTAGTGAGTTTACGCAGACTAAGATTCATGGATCAGAACTGTACAATACATTCACACACGAAACATTTCTCATTTAAAACTGCACAACCAATCTCTGGTAACATTTCTATGCTTTAATTAGTGTTGGCAATGTCTCGTAGTCATAAAAATATTGACTGCAAGTTTGCAACTTGTTTACACATACGTACTTGTTCCACTCTGGATCGTGTCTGCACAAATGGATTATAACGAGCACGAATGGCTCTCATTGATGTAGGTTCATACCCTGTATAAGACTGTGTCGAATACTCAAAGTCCGAATCTGGCCCTCCTGGGCAGTACCTACGAAGATAAAAGACAAAGGTTAAACAAGATGAAACGAAAGTCCAGTAAATTGTGTATTAGATGCCCATTTGAAGTTAAGGCCCAGCCCCTAAAATGCTTTAAGATAAAATTAGTAAGGCTCGGCCGATACCAATATTGGCATCGGCACCGATACTAGCGGTATCGGCTAACCATTTTGGCAAAATATCGGTGCCCAAAATTGACCGTTTTTGATGTTCCAATACACCATTCAAACCGTTTTTTCGAGAGCGTGCCAATGGTGCTAATTTTACAGTGATAGCATCAGTCGTTTTCAAATTATTAAAAAAAACAACAAAAAAGAGGTTACAAAAAAGCACTTAACTGCAAGAAGCTTGCTCATAGTGCTTTGAGACTGGATATATTTCATCAAATTTTATTTCTGAATATGGAAGTAACATTAACTTTACGGCGAGTAATGCATTGAAGTATCAGCATCGGTCCCGGTGAAGAAGCAACGGATTGGATTGGTGATGGGTCGAGCCTTGCAAAATAGTAAAATAATGGCGTTAAAGCCCACCCCTAATGGTAGATTTTCTGCTGCTGAATTAACTAAAAGCAGGAGCCTATAGAAAACAACTAGGAGCGTGTGTGGCTGGTCTATGTTAGGAGTGCTTAATTTAGTACGAAGTGCTAACGCCAGAAGGAGCAACAATACTGCGCCTGCGCCTGCGCCAAGTTGTCTAAAATCGAAACTGAAACTTAGCACGCGAAGCAGACGTGTGCTACGAAAGCAACGCTCTATTTTATTGTAGGTTAGAGCAACTTACGAACAACTGATTGTCTGTTTTAGTTTTTTTTATTATTACTTTAGTATTGGTTCCATGTTAAACACTTATTGTTAAAAAACAAAGGACCAAAAATTAGCCTTGAGAACGTGACGCACACCTCTAATCATCTCGTGCAGGTAGCGACTTCTGGTAACAAATTTGTACACCACTGTAGCCGCTCCTGAATTAACACTGTAGTGAAGTTACCGAGCCACGCTCCTAGTTGTTTTCTATAGGCTCCTGCTAAAAGCTTAAAGGGCAATTATATCCATTTTGACATGCATGTTTTACTTTTGGATCACTTACACAATAAGTGTAATAATAAGTGTATAATAATAAGTGTAATACTTTTGGATCACTTACACACAAGAATTGCGGCAAGAATACGTTACGTTCGTCCGCTACAACAACTTAATTACTGCATCACCATTGTTTTGCTGGAACGCGCAGAAATTAATGCCGACAGATGGTGCTTATCAATTTCGACTCGCAGCCGATTGAGAGAGCTCTGTTGGCTGTGAGTAGCTCAAGCGTCTGACGGCCTTAGCTGGCCGACAGTAGTGGCAAGCTAAGGCCGTCGGACGCTAGTGCTACTCACAGCCGATAAAGCTATCTCAATCGGCTGCGAGTCGAAATTGATAAGCACCGTCTGTCGGCATTAATTTCTGCGCGTTCAGCGAAACAATTGCGGTCTACGTATCGTGTTTTGGAGATGCAGTAATTAAATTGTTGTATCGGACGTACGTAACATATATTCTTACCGCAATTCTTGTGTTTAGTTATTGCGTAAGTGATCCAAAAGTAAAACATGCGTGTCAAAATGGATGTAATTGACCTTTAACACATTTACCAAAATCAAATTTTTATTCAACAAGTCATGAAGGGGAACGTTTTTGCAGCTATTTTCCGGAAGGTTGCGTCAGGACGTGTGAATCACTCACTCGGAACGGAAGATGAGCGGTCACTTTCTCCAGCACTTTCACTTTCATGATTGTGTCCAAGCGTGTATAGTCGCGACGGCTTACTTGGTTAGAAATTAGTTTTAACTGGGATTTTTGCTGGATTTTGGTAGTGCAGCTGATGTCAATCGGCTGCACTAAATCAAACGTGATGTCAATAAATGAGTATAACGGAATTGAGTTTGCACTAGACTGAATCCAGATCACGTACGTGAAGGATTACGTGGTTCCAATGCACATAAGAGTTCCTGATTGTGAATTGCACTGGATGTTACGAAGGTTTGTGTGGTTAGAACTTAAATTTAAACTATGAATTATGTTGGAATTTAATGGAGTAACCATTCAATAGCCTAAATTTTTTTATAAATGAAAATAAAGACATTGCATGCTTATTGCTTAGATTGAATTCAGATCACGTTTCCATCCCATTTACACGTACGCCTTTTTTTTTGCATTTAGTAGAAGAACAGCTGACACAGTGTTGCGTTAATTATTTTCTATGATCCAACTTAACATTGAATAGAATTTCACGCAGAAAGGCGACATTATGTTACGAACACTGATCTGTGCCAGTTAGTGCTTCCACCTCTCGCACAGTGTTGGAACCCAGCATGCGTACAGGCTGGACCAACATTTCCCGTACGCCGTTAGCTGGATGCTCAGGGCCAGTCTTGGCCTGGCCCAGCACATTAAAAGATTATGCCTTAAACTCTCTGAAGCATTATTTGTTGAGACTTCTGCCCAGCTATTCAGGGGTTCACGGCAAGTTAGTTATTTAAACTTGCCCTGAACCCCTTGCACAACGTATTAACGTTACTTGGCAAAACAGAGTAAAAGCCGAAAAAACATACCTAGAGCAAAACCTTCATGAATACTGTATAGAACATATGTTTCAGAAAAGGAAAAAAATTCGTGGAAATTATATTTTCACCAAATTTTGACATTCCAATTGAATATACCACTTTAACCATCTCGAAACAAGCTTTCAGTGGTGCAAATTCAAATCTCTAGCTCAAACCACTCAGAGGTTATTTGGCAAAAACTAAAAAACATTGAATACTAGATGACATAAATAACATATTTGCAAATACTCTTTTTTAGGAAAACTACATACGCTTCAAGCTTTAAGTTTTACATGCCAAAGAAATGAGTCAGTTAAATAAATTAAAATGCCTGGTGTTTAAATTAACAACTACACCCGCAAACCAAACAATTTTTCTTGCACGCCTTTACTATCAATCCAATCTTAATTTACATACATTACAGACTATTCAAAACTACTAACAACAACAATGGGCAAAAATACATACACACATATGTTGCCAGTCACATTTATGTGTGGGCATCGGTGGGGTTTGCACATCACAGCAACAACAGCAATCTACAATCAAAAAGCGGATATGTATAAAACTCCCATTTAATATGAACTTGAAAATTAAGATACTTAAAGAGTACCGTAATATAATTCACATACCCCACTCGCTGTCCGGATAGGCTTTGCTTTTAATTTAGGTAGAAGTGTCTGAAATAAAAGTTGCAATAATTAAATATTTAGCAACCAAAGCTATCAGTGAACGTTTCTAGGAAAGAAACATCATCATACTGTCTCTTTGCGTAGCCTACTACCTTTTTGTGTTCTTGAGGAACAGCAGCAATGATATCCACAAGCCGTGGCGATGTGTCCAAGCCATATTTTGAGGAGATTCTAGTCTTTATACTTGTAAAGAAAACAAACGAAAGATTAGCCATACAGACCATAATCTGAATTTCGCTGTTACAAAATAGCCATTTAAAAAAATAACAGTAAGAATTCTTTAAAATTTCAAATTACACTTCTAGGTATTTTGATTTTATAACACAATACTACAGAGCACATAGAAAATGTAGCTGGAGTTCATGAGACATCCACGGAGTTCACATTGTCATAAACTAGGTAAATATAAAATAGGTGATATTAAAGTTAAATACCTAATATTGTGCCTTTTCACGCAAGGGGAAGGGAGGGGGAAACAAGGAATCAAGCGTCTAGGATTCATATGCACTTGCATGAATATATGCTTCACTAACATAATCCTTACTCAGTCCACTAGGGGCTGCCATTAAGGGCTGCATTTGCGCTTTAAAATTTAACTGACTTGTAGATAAAAAAAATCATAGCTTCTCGACCGACCACTTGAAGTAAAAAGGAAATGAAACCTGTCTCATTTTCCCTCGTTAATTTACTGACTTTCATATCCCATTTTTTTTATTTTACTGGAATGGTTGTTGGTTTTTGACCTGACCAGTAGAAAAGCTGCTAATTTAAAACAACAGAGGGTGCATTTGGGCACATCCGTCATTAACGGGTTAATGTGCACACTAATTTTGAAGCACTTTCTTTTCAAAGCCCATAAACAACTTTTGAGACAAATAACTGGTTAAATCAGTGCCTAGCTGTACCTAGCTGAAAAAATAAGTAAGACTAATGAAAAAAGCAAAGAGTTTCATTTGTTGGTCAGATAAAACTTCGTTGAACTTTTTTTGTAATGAGTTATGACATATTCTGTCGTAAATTCTTCTCCCCAAATTCACTTATATGGCAATGAAAGACAAATTACCATTTAAAAATATACTTGATGTGATAAGCACCGAAAAGAATGCTTAAAGTTTACAAACTGTAACTGGTTAAGTGCACTATGTGCATTGCCATTCCCCAAATAATCCAATTCGTTAATATTTGTGCAACAATAACAAAATTACGTAAGGTATTACCATCAATTCTTTATAAAGATACTTGACAAAAATACCGCATAAATTTACATCACGGACACCAACTCTGTCTGGCTAATTTTCAACATCCTTCATCAGGCTTCTGCTGTTATTGAACAACTTTTTACATTGTTGTCTGCTCCAACCACTTTCAAACTTGAATTTAGCCGCCTTTGCAGCCTCTGGTATTAACTGGGCTGCAAGTAATCAGGGTGGCGTTTAAAACCCCTTAATGAAATTCCCTGATTTTTCCAGGTTTTCCAGACCAATACTGACACTTTGCCCTGTTACTGGGACAGTACAGAACAAAAAAAAATATTTTTCACATTTCCCTCAAATCGCAATAACTATATCGCATTGCTTTGCTAAATCAAAAATTGCACTGCCCTAACTGGTATTGGTAAAGAGTAGAAAAAGGCCATAATATGAACAAAACTAGAAACGCACTTAGGCCCCCCTAATGAAATGAAAAGGACATGAAGTTTGAATTGAGATAAAGCGAAAGTTTTAGTAAATATTAAATCTGAATTAGCTATTCTTTACTGGTGAAAGAGACTTTCTGATCAAATTCCCTGACTTTCAGTATATATTTATCAAATTCCCCGATTTTTTTCCCTGTTTTCGAGGTACTGTAGAACACCACCCTGATCATCTCACTCAAGCTTCCACTGTCTGTCAATTCGCTCACACAGATCTCTTCCCACTAAGTGCACTACTCTAGGGAATGAATGCAGGCCTTTGGATGTTCAGCAAACGAACACCTTTTAACTCATGTTACTGCATGGCTAGTGACTATACACCATACATGTTAATCTCTGGAAGAATTTGACCGAAGGAGAGAACAAGTACGTCTCCAGTCTATCTCATGCCTAAAAGACTTGCAGTGGACTGCGATGCCCTTATCATCTTTCTCATTCCTCACATTCGCCACGTGCTGCGTTACCCTGGTTCTTGTCCCTTTTCTGGTCTCTCCTATATAAACGGCATCGTATAGCCTCTGCGTGGGGTTTTGTCCACAGCCTTGTAAGTGTTCTTTATTGTCTCCATCTTTTGTTCGTCTTTTGATTTGAGTGTTTCTCGTCTCGTTTGCTTTGAGGATGGTGTAGGGGAAGAGGACGGATGATAATGACATTCTGATCGGTAAAAAAGTGAGTGATGGTGTTGGGGAAGAAAACGAACCTGGTAAAGCTGGCAATGGTGAAAAAAAAAACGATACGAGTGGGCCATATGATTCAGTTGAGGCTGGCAATGGTGTAAAAAACGATCCTGTTGGCGGCACTAGTGAATACAGTGATGTAGTGAATATATCGGGAGAATAATTCAATACTGCAGAGCTTAGCGTCCTCATCTAGACTTGAAGTTTGTGCCTGTTTTTCCAGAAAAGAGTGCTGATGCAAAAGAATCTGGTCGACGTGGAGCAGGTTCTTATTAGTTTCAGGTGGGCCCTAGACGTGAGGCTGCAGTTACAATGCCTGTTGTTATGCCACCTCCAAAGTGGGAGCTTGCACAGGTCGAAGCTATCGTGAGGCTGAAAGAGAGAAATGACGTTGTCTACTGCAAAGCGGATAAAGCTAACCAGACTCATGTTAGCCCGTAGTGATCATGACAGGGAAGTTGAGGATGACATTCTTACATCTGGCTTGTATAAAGTGCTGGAAGATGAAGTAGGAAACCGTCCATGCTTGACTAGGTTGAAGGAAGAAGGCTTCTTAAACGAAAGTGAGGTGAATAAGTTGGTGCCAAAACTCCCTCAGAGACTTCCACCATTTTTGTGCAAATGTAAACACATAAAGAAGGGAGTCCCCTACATCTTATCACCAATGCAAAAGGAGGGATGGCGCAAAAATTGGGTTGAGAAGTCGCTGAGAGACTAAAGAAGTATGTTAACAGTGGCAGAAGGTTGACAAGAACGGGAAATTTGTTGAAAGAAATCGAAGGCTTAGTCTGGGAGGATGATGAAATAATGGGTGTCATTAGAGACACAGTCAAGCTTTTTCCTAGTCCCAATCATAGGCTTACACTTGATATGCAAACGTTGTCACGAAGGAGGTGGAAAGTACCGAAGGTGGAGTTTGCTAAAGATAGAGCGATGCTGAAAGTACTGTTGTCATCGATTTAAGTACAGTTTAATGGGAAGACTTTATTGGCAGGTTGGAGGAGCCCTCATGGAGTCCTCATGGAGCCCTCATGGAGTCAATAATTGCTGAGATGGTGCTCCAATACATGGACGAGATGGTCATTAAATCTCTGAAAACATTGACAGTCATTAAATCTGTTGAAGGGGTCAAGATCTGGAAAAGATTTGTTGATGATGTTTACTCAACTGTAAAGAAAGATAATTTTGGAGTTCTCCTTGAGAAGCTGAACACCTGGAGGGCGGCGATAAAGTTTTAACCGCTGAAAAAGAAAAAGAGTTGCCGTGCCTGCACGCGAAGCTGGTGAGAAATGAGCAGGGGAAGAACTTGTATAAGCCATACACCAAGCCTATGTCTACCAGTTATGCGATTCCATTTTCATCAGGCCATCCAAGTGCACAGCTAAAAGCACTTGCGAGGAATGAATTTGAGTGCATTCTCAAGAACTCAAGCACGAAAGAGATTGCAGCTCGCACTTGGAGAAAGTAAACGAAAAGTTTTTGTGCTTACGTTATTCAGGTGGCCTCTTGAACAGTTTAAGAAAAAAGGCATGGGTGTAGTAGATTCGGAAAAGAAAAGGGGATGGCTGAAAACGTAGCTGTAGGTAGAAATAGGCCGAGAGATTCGTTTTAATTAGTAGAATACCCCTTGCACCAGCACTCTGTAGAAAAAACACAACTACACTTGAACTTTATAGAAGAAACAAACCGTTCTTCTTCTTCGGAAGTAACACTAAATACACTAGAAAAACGTTCATTCACATGCTGCAGCCCTACGTATGCAACATGTGAACGAATGCTTTTCTAGTGTGTTTAGTGTTACTTCTGAAGCGAAAGGATGGTTTGTTTTTTTCTAAAATTCCAGTGTAGTTATTTTTTTCCTACAGTTTGGTGGTACAAGTGTCAAGTTATCACCACAATTACCGGCCTTTAAAGAGTTGTGATGACATACTTTGACATAATGACGAACAGCGCGCAGAATATACTAAGAAAGCAGGGGTTTTGCACCTATTAAGCAGCTTGAGCGAGATGATCACGTGCAGCCCAGTAAATACAGAGCTGCAAAGGCAGCTAAATGCAAGTTTGAAAGTAGTTGGAGCAGACGATGATGTAAAAAGTAGTCCAGTAACAGAAGAGGCCTGATAAAGTCAGTTGAGCTGTGTTGAAAACTAGCTAAACGGTGTGTGTCCGTGATGTGAGTTATGCTGTATTTTTTGGTATTACTTTTATAACGAATTAAGGAGTTGTCGAATTTCACAGTATATTATACAGCGATGTATTTTGGATTATTACCTCTATGTAAATCAAATTTAAATACCTACATGTTATGCTTACAGTATTACCGTAACAGGCAAAATAAGGGTAATTTTAATATTAGTAGAACTGGTTGGTGGACCGATCAAAATGTTGTTACATGCATACATGCAAAATCTACCAAAGTGTCCGGTATCCAGAATGTAAAATTGTCTGATCAGAATGTAAAATTGTCTGATGAAAAGCGTGTTTTTAGGTGAAAATGTCAAACAAATTACATGATTTGTCGCCTTTTGCCTGATGACAGTGCTTTTGTCGGGTATCCTAGATACCAGGATATGGTGGTTTACATGTACGGTGACATGAATCGCAGCACTTTTACTTTTAAGTTGAGATGAAATTGAACGAAAGTGAAAAGTACAAATCACACAATATTTAATGCATGTAAGACGACTAAAAAACATAGTCTGCAGTAAAGATCGGCCTTCTGAGGATACACAATACACTGGTCTGAAAAAGAAAGGAAGGACAACTACCCCGACTGGGTCTCAGACCCAGGACTTCACGTTTACTAGCCGGGTGCTCTATCCACTGCGCTATCGGGGTGGGTTCTGGCTACAGGATCAAGCCGATCTAATTGGCTGTTCAATCTTTTTCAGTGGTGACCTAGAGGTCACAAACATACATACAAAGAGGGAAAGCAACATTGCTTCTTGGCCTCCACACTAGAAATAATGCAAGTAGTAGGCTAAATAAAAAAGAAATCACAAGGCAAAGGGTAAACGTAGCAGGCAGTTTGAATTAAAGACTGGCCTTGTGAGGAAACACAATACACCTCACAAGACTAGTCTTTAAAGCAGACTGCTTGCTTCGATTACCCTTTACCTTGTGATTTCTTCTTTATTTAGCCTACTACTTGCATTATTTCTAGTGTGGAGGCCAGGAAGCAATGTTGCTTTCCCTCCTTGCAAGCATGTTTGTGACCTCTAGATCACCACTGAGAAAGATTGAACAGCTACTTAGCTCGGCTGGAGCCTGTAGCCAGAACCCGCTACAGTAGCGCAGTGGCTAGAGCGTCCGGCTAGTAAACGGGAAGTCCTGGGCTCGAGTCCCAGTCGGAGCAATTGTCTTTTCTTTCTTTCTCAGACTAGTGTATTGTGTATCCTCAGAAGCCATTCTTTAATGTAGACTGCTTGCTTCGTTTACCCTTTACCTTGTGATTTCTTCTTTATTTAAAAAACATAGTTAAGACCATTTAAAAAAGAAAGTTGTTTCTCGGGTGAAATTTTATTTATTTCCGTGATGGTGGCCATTTTTTTTTTTTTAATATCCTTCATGCATACATAATAAGACGCATGAATGTTCTTAAAAACTGAAACTACAATAAGTCTTGCGCTGTATTGGACATATCAGACATTTTTAAACAAATTAAAATTTTGATTTTGCTAAAAGCCAAGCTAGACAACAAACAATGATGATTAAAAAAAGTTCGTACATGGACTTTTAGATGGGGAGGCGGTGCCTAAGAAACAAATTACTGTTTTTACATGGCCTAATGTACTAAAACGATAAAGCATTGTGCCAGTGTGCCACACAATTGAAAGGAAATATTTTATTTTAATGTAGTCATTTTTTTGTGGGAGGAGGGGGGGGGGGAGAGACGTGGCTACCCTCGAGTGACAGATAGCCCTAACGGCCCTTGTGTGTATTAGCAAGAATTTATAGGGTTGGGGAGGAGAATATGTAACTGAGCCCCATACTGAAACGTCTCAGATACATTCACACTAATTCAGTCTTAGTTTATAGAGGGTGCCACGTGTTTTATGTGGGAATTTCTACTCAGTTTTTAACCTAAAATTAAACTAAACTAAACGAAACTAGCTTATATTTAATTATTATTTAGCCTAGCTTAGTTGTAATTTAGTTTACTGTACTTTAGATTTGGACTGAAAAATGGGCAAAATTTACCAGATAGAACACGTGGCGCCCTCTGAAAACTCGGACTGAACTAATGGGGACGAATCTAACAAGTTTCTATAGGGACTGTTTAGAGTTACAAATTCTCCTTCAAAACCCTATAAATTCTTGGTATTAGTGAGACTAAGTACCATGCGGAGCCAAAATACTGCTGGAAATCGGTAATACAGAAATCTATACGGAGTCGAACATATTCCGTGACAATGACAGGAATTAATCACAAATTAAGGTAATGTCATAACCTACACATTGTGCAAATGTACATGGAGTGCTCAAGTTGCAGGCACAGAGGTAAGGTTATATTTGGTTGTTTTGATTTGCCCTTTCAGCTTTCTCACACAGAAAGAAAATACTTTGTTTTGACTGAAGATATATGCAAGGTACAACAGTTCTAGGAAAATGTAGGCCTCCAAGATAGAGCATAGTGGCTCTTCCCAAATTTCCTTAGCGCATATTCTGGACTATACCTAAGTGAGCACGGTGACATCATCACTTGTCCCGTTTGGCAGCTGTTGTTTCTTTTTTCGACTTGCCAATTGAAAATTCTCAATAACTATTAAACATTTACGTTTTCAAGCCACCATATGAAACCTGTATGCAGATACAGCCTTCCTGAATGTTCCCTCACCTATTTAAGTTAGCATCTTTTCCAGCTTGGTGAGCTTTGATAAGCTCCTGGATAATCTCTCCAATAGTTACCACCATTAATTCCTCCTTAGGTAAAGTGCCTAGAAGAAAAAAAATGAAATTAGTTCCCATGAAATGTACCTTACTCTCGCCTTTTAAAATTCTTAATTTTGTACAAGAGTTAATTCAGACAAATACATTTAAGTAAAACCAAGTGCTTACAAGTCGTCATATATAAGATTTCGTTAAAATCTGAAATGTTCAGTCAGAGGACTAACTTGCCATTTTTTTGTGTGATGATATTACTCCTTTCGAATGGCCAAACCATTCTTAACTACGCAGCTTTTGTTTACCAGATTTGGTTTCTGATGGCAATTTGATTTTTTTTATGGCAACCATAGTCCAATAACGTATTTGCCAAAAAAAAAGTGTAAAAGTGACAAAATACTAAATTTATTTAAAATAAATTGTCTCCCAGTCTCCATTTCTTCCCATATAGCTTACAATATGCTCGAAAAGTTTATTCCCACGGGAACTCGTGGAATAAAACTCTCAACTCCCTTTGCCTCCTTCAATGTAGCACCCCATCCATGACTTGCTAGTTCGGTTCATGAAACAAAGACATGAGAGATGCGGGCAAGACAAAATCATCATCATGATGTAATGCAACACCATGTCAAGAGCCACACGAGACGATACCTGGCTCTAAGTTCAGCCGGTCTGAAAACATCAAGCAACCTTAGACAACGCGTAGATGTAATTTCCGTGCTGCTAAAAATATTACATCGGATAAACTGCTGAGCTGTGTTAAAGACAGGTTGAAAAATTTGAAGTGACCCTGCGGTAAACAGATGTAAACTGTTAAACATTTTGAATTTTTCTGACATGGCACAGATAGCTTGGACTGTGTGATTGAACACTTCAGCCCTAAAAGAAAATGGTTATGATACAAAGATTTTGCCCGAATGGACCAAGTTATGAGTATACGAAAAAGCTCAGAGTTCAACTAAAAAAAGGTGTAACGAAGTGTTTGTTTACGTGGGCAGACTATACTTACGAAAGTAAACAGCAATTCTTTAAAGAAACCTTTCACCAACACTGCTCATGTTATAGCAATTTTATCTGTGTTCCTAGCTTTGACACAAAATTGGAGCGTTTCTTTTCCATAATGAATGCTGTGTGAAGACGGATTGGAGGTGCTCTCTGGACAAAAAAAACGTTGAGGCCCTTTGCACGGTAAATCTGGTGCTCGATAAAAGAACGGCATGCTAACATAAAACCATATGGTAAACGAAAGCGTCCAACCTCCACTTTGCAGTCTGAAAGGATATTGGAACAACCTCCTCCGATTCTGATAAAGACAAAGTCTAAAAATGATTGCGTGTTGATAGTCGGAATGTTAAGTAGACTGTTTTTAAAATCCATTTCTTACTTGTAATTTACAAAATTACTTGTTAAAAATTGCTAATCATTTTTCAATAATTGCTGCGTACATTTTTTTTATCTCATTATTTTCTGCTAGACAGCTAACATCTGTAGTAGGCCTAATTCTGGATAATGTTATTGATGGACTGACCCAGCAAAGGTAGTTATGTCATTCTGAACATGGCCAGAAAACATATTTTCTGATTAAAAACATATACATCCGAAATAAGTGGTAGGCCTAGGATTCTTTACGGGAACTGGACACAGCAAGCTAAACTGACATCGTGTCTTAAGTTCATGAACGTGCAGCCACAAATGGTCAAGAAAGCAGTTCCCTCACAAAATACAATGGGAGTCACTGGGACTCGTTATCTAAATAGCCTACTAATCTAAGACACCGACTTTAGCCACAGCTGATTGGTGGGTCGGTCCACGATTGTCGAAAGCAAGCACCTTAATTTTTAAAATGAACAATATTAAAACCTACTAAGCCAACGTGCCTGTTACATCTCATTGGCTAGGCCTTATTAGAGAGAGCAAGAGACGATTTGTGGAATTCAGTGAAGTGGGAATATGAGAAAATATTGGCCCCTCCCCAACAATGCAAGGCGATGAGCGATGACTGGTTAAAGGAACATCTGCCAATGTGCGGTACAAGCAAACTCAGCGGCTGTGGCAAAGAGTCCAAGCTTCATTGGTTTCAGAGGGCCAGACTAGCTCTTGTCCCAATAATGGTACGGGAAAAAGTTGCTCAGCAGATCAATTGAGGTAATTCTTGCACAACGGATTGGAGAAGGGCCACTATCTCTCCCATAAGCTTATCATTAAGATCTTAGTAAGCCATGTAATTATATAAGGACATTATGTAGAACAGCTCAACACTACACGGGTGGTGCTGTAGTTGATCTATACTTGGCAGGAGAGTTCTCTCTCGTTCTCTCTTACATCCGTGTGTAAGGGGGGGGGGGGGAACTACGGTAGGTCGAAGGATTTCCATACGTAATGCCCATATCTACTTAAAAACACTCCAATGATCATCCTCACCAGCCCTGTGGCATATGTTGGCCTACGGTCAATCTGGTCAGTCTGAATGTCCAGTAAATTCGTTGCACTAGAAACCCCCCACTGTGTCCTGCAAGACTACAAATTAAATGGAACACAACATGGAATATGAGAACAATAGGGGCTTCTCGCGACCCTTTCCTGACTGTGCACGGCATCTGCACCAAGCAACATACCATGACTTGTGTAAAGGCTACTTCGCCTATGCAGGTAACTCATTTCCGGTTGGGACCCCCCCCCCCCCCCCCGGGTTGCCCCCCTGGCATGCAACAACTAGGTAGTTGGGGCTGGCAATTTATTTATTTACTTATTTATTTCAAATCATTTGTTAGTTTCCAATAGGATTTTAACAAGGCTGTGTCTGAGGGTCTGGTGGCGGGATCCAGGTTTCAAAAACTTTGGTCCCGGTGAGTCAGTTGAAAACTAAGCCTTGATCTTGTTAAAGTGAACATAACCTGCTTAATCACACAATGTCTGACTTAAAACCAAACCTAATCAACTCTAAACTAATTTTAAATTTTCCTAAAAACTATCTGTGGTCCCGGCAACGCGTCCAAGATTTGCTTGCAGCAGTTACGAACCAACCGGGACTAGAGACACTAAGAAATTTAAAAACACTTTGACAGGATACGTTCAGCACACCGTGCAGCATGCACGGGTCCTGCCAGTTAAATAAAATAAAATTAATTGTTCGTGTCTTACTCTTCTTCTGTTTTCTCCCCATTTTGATCTTCTCTTTTCTTCGTTTTTACTGTTGAAAAACTGAAAAAAAGGGAAAGTAAATATCCTGAAGTCAAAACTGTCTCTACATGCTCACATATGCCGGAAGCTACACCGGAAGTGTTGTGCAATCGACACAAGTTGTCATTACAGTGTTGTTTCGCATGTTGTTTCCATAAAAATTGTTAAATAGTTGTTTTATTTGTAATTATTTAAAACCAGAACATTTTGTTGTTTATTACGAAGCTATTTAATTATTAAACAAAAAAGCATCGTTGTTTAATACGAAACTAACGCACCGAGTCTGTGAAAAAGTGACTAGAGTTGAAACTAACTAGCGGTTCTAAAATACATATTATTTAATCATATTATTTTCAAATTTAACCAAATAAGGTAAGAAGTTATTATACTGAGGTAAATGAAATAAGTTTGAGGAAATAATTTCTTTTAGGCTGAATTTATCGATGTTTATCGGTCGAAATCGTCACGCCATGTAGTTGAATATTGCTAACGAATGATATCTGATAGAATGGATGTTACGTCGGTGGAAATCTGATGATTGCTGGTTTGGGCCAGTTGTGTTGGTGTGTATTTTGGTTGTGACTTCTAAGTTTTGTGTAACTGCGTAACTGTAATTCAATATGTACTGCTTACAATGGTTAATTCCGGTGCTCCTTATACCAAAGCCACTAAATCCAGTTTTGTTACACAATCACGTCATGTTTATGGTTTTGTACCTGACCGGTTTTTTCTTGGAGCGAAAACCGTGTACTGTTTGTAGTTTAGCTTTCGTGGCCGCCGTCTTTCTAATTTGTTACAGTGGAATGGGAAACTGTATTTTCAAGTTGCCTAATTGTGACTCGGACAGTGTGCAGTGTGACAATGAAGATATTGAGGGAGAAACGTAGCAATAAATACCAAAACGGAACCTGATCAACAACATTGACCTTGCTTGCACCGACTTGCCGTCCCTGAGGTCAAGCAACTGAGGTGATCTGTCTTTTTTTTTTTTTTTTTGTTTGTTTGACCGTCGGAGCGAACAACAAAAAGTGTGTGCTCACTGGAGGAGTTAAAAATGTTCTCGCTGCACAGAATAGCAAGAAAGCTTTGTACCTACCAACACCATGTGTGCTTCATCAAACTGAAGTCTAGGGTCACACAAAATCACCGGTCTACATATTCCTACAGGCAATATTATGTCAAAAGCGTATGAAAATATTTGTCTTCCTGCGTCACAACAACTGAAGTAAATTGTTAGTCCCTTCGATGTAAGGTCCAGGTGGATGCAAACTGTTTAAAACTAATTTATTAATTGACTCATGGGAAACCCGGGGGGGGTGGGGGGGGGGGGGGTAATGTTTTCAATCTTGTTTCCCCCAACACGTCCCGGAAAGCTCGATCTGACGTTTATGGCACATGCAATACAATGTGACTAGATGGTGCCATTTTCACAAAATCTAGCAAACAAATGTAGGCCTACTTGTTCCTATATCTTATCGTAACACAGGAAGAAAGTCCCAGCACTCAATCAAGTGTACCATTTTGTGTGTGATTTTGGTATTCAACTTTAACAATATTGACACATACTGTGGCCTGCAAAAAAAAAAATAGCCTCCTGCACTCTTTGTCGGGGCTTGTTACGAAGCTCGTACTAATCTGTCCTATCAGATTTGTGATTATTCTAACCGCACACTGATCAAGTTTTTATCACACATTTTTATCTTGTGTACGGAGGCAGTTCTGTAAATAATGTTAAATCTACAAATTTTGCACGGCCAGCAGTTTCACGCCTCACCAATGTAATAGAAACATCCCTTTGGAATAAGGAGCATCAGCTGGAGTGTGGGCACGAATATTCCGGAAAACAAATCCTGGAAATTTAGAATGCAAGAGCGTTGGCCATATGATGATGTCGTTATTGCAGTTGTCTGCAAATGCCACTTCTCAACCGTTTGTATGCAATAAACTAAATTGACGAGTGTGTTTTGGCAACGGAGACTAGTTTATTGGAATGCTTTAAATTAAGTTAGGCCACACAGAATAAAAAAAAAATTTCTCGGGCAAATTATTTCCCAACGAATGTTGTTCATGCGTATTTTTTATTTACTGAAAACTGATACGAGGTGAGGATACTTTCTTTTAACACACCGTGGGCAAATTTTGGCCAAATTTGTGCTGTTTTGTAATTTTTTGACCGATTTTGACATTCCAATACCATTTTTATCTCGACTCCATTGGTGGAGTAGGCAGATCAGTAGGATAAAGCACCAAAAAGTTATTCAATAAACATGTGGATAACCATAATAAAAATAGATTAGCTGCAGACAATTTTTTTCTGGCAATTGGTGTCATTGCAGAAAGTTGTTCTGCTGGGAAAACGTCTTTTATAGTCAATACTAGATCGTATTGGTCGTAATTTAACTTTTAAACTTCCAATTGTATAATTTTTTAACGTGATACAAAACAATTGTAGAATGTAAGTCGTGTATCTTTATGCTTGTCTTCAAATGGGAGCTTTCGGCTCATAGCCCTCAGTCCAAAATTGTCATTGTCATTGTCTGGAAGGTAGACAATGTGCGGTGGGCATGACTATTTTTCTAAAATTGAGGGGGAAAACCCTAAATGCGGGGTGCAGAGCTGTGCCAGAGACTTTTTTATTTTTATTTGTGTGGCCTTAGGTGAGAGTAAGGCTGTAGTCTAACGATCGTGGCCCATTTTATTTTTATTTGTGTGGCTTTAGATGAATGAGTGTAAGGCTGTAGTATGGAATTGATTTGGGCTATTTTATGAAAATTGGGTGGATTAGTAATAATGCAAAAACCGGTAAACGGCATTTACTGTGGTATAGACACGAAAGAATTGAAGGAAAAGCACACAATACCACACAGAAGAACACAATAAAAATGTTCACTAAAATTTTCGGCGAATTACCGCGTTCGCCTTCGTCGGAAGTAAGATAGAAAACCACGAGTCACTACATCATTCGTTTGAAATTCGGTAATAAGTTAATTTTGCTCAAAGATGAACCAAAGTTAGGAAGATGTAGAAAATATGACAGTTTGTAATTAGGGCTGGGATCGGTTAACCGGAAACTGTTCCACGTTTCGTTACACGGATTATAAAACCCATATCCGAAAAACATTCGATGCGGGCACCATTCAAAACCCTTGTGTGATGAGCCAAAAATGGCCAAGTGGCATAGTTTAGGCCTACTAATGCAAACACTCAAAATCAGTGAAAGTAGAAAACTGGGGGGGGGGGGGGCAGCTTATTTACAAATAATCGGCTTGGGCCTGTTGTCCCATCGAAGCTGCTTACTTTCTTCGAAACAAACTGCTGATCGCCAGCGCGTACACGCAGTTAAAGACAGGCTGGCCAGCATCTGCCCTCCCCACATCATGGAGAAGAGGACTTGTCTATTACACCTAGCGCAAGCGGCGTCATAACACGAATTGCATTGCTCCCCGAAAACGCAAACATACTAATTTTTCTAGCTCATAATTTGAAATGAATGGAACATAACGAAAATGTTGTGTTAAATTTTGTTGTTTTGTGTTTGGTTGCCGTTGTCGTAAATAGGCCTAAGCTATCTTGTAGAAATTTTAAAGCTGCATAAAGTCAAAATTCTTGATAATATACTTAAATTTATCAGCCTCAACTTTCTACTAGTTTAAATTCTAAAATGCAACATGTAGTTAATAATTGTGCTTGTCTTCCCAACGTCTAAGTCATGTTTTTTTTCAGCTTGTTTTTTATTAATGTATTACAGAGGTGTGAAATTTTTTTGGCTGTATTTTTTTTGCTGAAAACGTAAAAACGGTTTTCGTGTGACCGACCGAAAAAAGAACCGGTTAAACGGATAGGCTAAATAAAAAACCGGAAAGTACCAGCCCTATTAGTAATACATCTGTCAAACCGTAATTTTGCTACCATAGCATTTTTGTGCAGGCTTAAGTTTTCCATTGTTGGAATTTGTGCTTTTGCGTTAGTTTTTTTGGTGGTGAAAATATCCCACAAATTTGGGTTTGCATCTGTTGTTAGATTACGGCTGCTATGGCATTAAATTTTAATTTTAAGTTATGCCTGTACAGTATGTTTCAGAAGTCCCATCCACACAAAATAGATTGCTACATACTGGATACGAGTTCAAAAAACTTCGTTGGTGTTCAAACAGTGAAACTCCATATTTTAATACCACAGTTCAGAAGGAAACTTTCACTTTCACTACGAAGACAAAACAGAATGTCTAACAAATTTTCTAAAGCTTTCTGCTTTCTTCTTTAGGCTTTAAGACAGTCAAATCACTTGTTACATCTTGCACGCTTGAATGAGAGCCGAACAAGATTTAAAATCGGCGGTCGCCATCACGTCCAGTATGCCAGCGCCTACTCCTTAAATCTTGTGTGGCTCATGTTCTAGTGCGCAAGATATGACAAGTGCTTTGACTCTCTCTAAGCTTGATAATGATAAAGAAAGCAGAAAGCTTTTGTAAATTTGCTAGACATTGTGTTATGTATGTCTTCGTAGTGAAATTAAGTGTTTCCTTTTGAACTACGTATGAGTTGGTAATAAGAAATTCCCAAAAATACGCTCAAATTCAAACCATAAAAATACACGTTACTAGTGCTCGTGTTTTTTTAAGTCGCGTAAAAACGTAGCACACTGTATATGTCGAATGACGCTTGTTTGGCGTCCGTTCGGTTCCACTAGCTCTAGAGATGTGCTCCGTACTCGTCGCTAATGACAAACTGGATGTTAGGATTTGAGGGCCCCCTGTAAATTCATGAGACATTTCCTAATAGCCACACAGGGCTGAATCCCGAGAGAATCAAGTACTCGTAAATGTAAATTTCTCTTACAATTAGACATAAGTACTGTAGTGTTGTAGTTTGGTCCCATTCGATTTACTGCTCAGCACTGTATGGCTATTGGGAAGCCTCTCATGAATTTATAAGGGCCCTCAAACTCTAATATCGAGTTCCTCACTAGTGACGAGTTGGGAGCACACCTCTTGAGTAAATGGAGTCAAACAAGCACCAATTGGGCGTCACTCGACTATACAGCGTGCAACATTTTCCACGCAATTAAAAAAAAAAAAAAACAAGTATTGGTAACAATGTAAGATAGAAGCAAGCAGATATAAGGAAGTTTGAAGAATACTAAATACCGATGTCCTGGTCGAAACTTCGACTGACGCTATGGTTTGTTTATTTTGGCTGCTCATCATAGTGACTCGCCAATAACTACGCACCACCAAAAGAGTTCTAGGTCTTCCAAAATTGCAAATTTTCGATAGTTTTTGCAACTATGTTTATCAGGCGTGAACTGTCTTCCTACCATCAATGATCACAATTTGAATTTTGTGCCACACTACCAGTCGGCCTTGAGATGTCATTCATCCTGGCCGCTGCTGTAGTCGTTCTCACTCGTAGAGCTTGACTCGTCAAGTGCTACTGTAGGGAGAAATCTTTTTCCACTGCGCCTTTAGCTTGTCATTCAGTTCAGGTGTTACAATTTCTGTTATTTGTGTATATGCTGGGTCTTGGATGTTTAAAAGTCCCACAGCTGCTTTTTGGCAATTTTGAATTGCGATCGCTTCCAAGGCACGGTGGTGTGCCTCCTTGAAAGAGTTCGATTTCAACATTACTGGGGGTTCCTTCCCAGTCGATGTCATGGTTGGTCTTAATTTTGTGCACTGCCACTGCACTTCTTCTGTCTTTTTTGGGTGTTGATTTTGCATGTTCTCTGACTCAAGGTCAAGCGATCGCAATTCAAAATTGCCAAGAAGAAGCTGTGGGACTTTTAAACACCCGAGACCCAGCATGTAAACAAATAACAAAAATTGTAACACCTGAACTGAACGACAAGCTAAAGGCGCAGTGGAAAAGATTTCTCCCTAAAGCAGCACTTGACTAGTCAAGCTCTATGAGCGAGAACGACTACAGCAGCAGCCAGGATGAATAACATTTCAAGGCCGACTGGGAGTAGTGTGGCACAAAATTAAAATTGTGATCATTGATGGTAGGAAGACAGTTCATGCCTGATGAACATAGTTGTAAAAACTATCAAAAATTTGCAAATTTGGAAGACCTAAAACTCTTTTGGTGTTGCGTAATTATTGGTGAGTCACTAAGCTTGAAGATACGAAAGACCTTAAATAACACCACATGGACTATATTAAGCCTATCAAAAACCATCAAATTCGTCATAGGTGATTCCCACATACTCTTATAGGGAATCACCTATGACGAATCTGATGGTTCCCAAACTGACTTGGGGGGGGGGGGGGGGTCTTTTTCAAGATCATCGAAAATATATCTCCTAAACTATTCAAGACACGGGCATAAAGTAAAGTAGAAAGTTGTTTGGGATTATAACACAAGTCAAACAAAGGAAACGGAACTGAAATCGCGCTGTAAACGCTGCAGGTATGGGCAAAAAAAGAACGTGAACACTGCAGGGGAGCCAACCAAGGGGCAGCAATAAGCCTAAAAAAGTGTCTAAACACAATTATTTCGTAGCCTTAATTACGTTTAAAGCAACCCTTCCCAATGTCGGTCACCACTAGCCATTTGGCGAGTGGAAATCGACAGTTGGCGACTAGCTACAGAGCATGCCACTACCAGAGGCACTACCACTACCACTTCAATATTCGGGCCCGGAGGCGGCAGTGCTGTGAAGGGGCCCCCCCCCCTTAAAAAATCAGTTATTGCCACACTAGCCCAGAGGAGGGGGGCCCCTTTCATTAAAAAAAGAAATGCAGTTTTGCCACACAAGGCAAGAGCCCAGAAGAAGTCGCCTCTATCCCCTTACAAAAAAAATGTTTTTACAGCGCACAGGAGGGGCCACCCCTCACCCCCTTCACAAAAAAAATGCAATTTTTGCCACATACGGCAAGAACCCAGTGGAGCCCTTCCCCTTCATAAAAAAAAAATTAAGTTTTTGCAACACAAGACACAACTCTTTTTCACGAAACTATAGCAATAACGTACTTTCTCATATTTCCCAGTTACAAACAATTTTTAAATTGGGACCAGTGAGGGGCCCCCAAATTCGGTGGGCCCGGAGGCAGCTGCCTCCTCTGCCTCATTGTAGTTACGCCACTGGCCACTACAATGGGAGTATCTCGGGAACCGTTTTAGTTAGAGACGAATGGGTTGCGGGTTATTCTCAGATTTCTAATGACTATATAACTGGTTTTCTGCAAAAATTATGGAGTTTAAGAAAATTGCACAATTTTGTTAATGCATAAATTAGAGGAACCATGCATTTTACAAGACATATTTGGTATGTGGCGAATAGAAATTGAGAAATGACGAGTGCTTTCTGAGTGTACTGGCCAAGTGGTGACTGTTACTAGATTGACATTCGAAAGGGTTGGTTTAAAGGTGTTCTGAAGCAAAAATTATGCAGAAAACAACCCTTCCAGCAAGCATGGAACGAACTGAAGCAGAAAATGGAGGCTCACTGAAAATGGTATCTAGAAGTGCACCATAACCAGAAGACCAATCCATAGGCAAGAAAGTACAGGTACATTCTTCACTAATGATTACGGATTTAGTTTATTATGTTAAGGCGATAAACAAATCCGATAATGTTGTATAACAAATTTAAATAGATATACACAATCTAAAACAAAACCCATAAGGGTGAAAGAACCCACGAAGTTTCAGCCAATCAAAGTAGGGATATCGGAGCCAAAATGGCTGGCAACAAGTTGCTACTTTAGTACCCAAGCTAATCCCACCGAGTATTGGATCAAAGGTTAAATCAAAAACCTGACCATTGCGACTATCGGTAGCAATGGTCAAGTTTTTGATTTAACGTGTGAGGTAATAGTCGGTGGGATTAGCTTGCGAATTAATGTAGCAACTTGGTGGCAGCCATTTTGCTCTGATATCACTACTTTGATTGGCTGAAACTTGGTGGGTTCTTTCACCCTTATGGGTTTTGTTTTAGATATCACTTCTTTTGTGGTTTTTTTTTTTTGTGGTATCTTATTTTAGCCTTTGCTCAGTTATCTACTATCTGGTCAAGTTTGGTTGAAAATAGGTCTACGAACGGAGATATTAATTTTTTTTTAGTTTTGCTGTAGTAAGTACTTCGGTCATATAAATTAAAGCGTTTGCTGATTTGCATTCAACTATCAACAATAAGCGGATTTATTAAAAGCTTAGTGGTCCGAAGTCATGCATCTTACTACAAACAAGTAGCTCGTGTTTTTTATCGACAATGATGTGTTGCCGATTATTTCTGGCAGTCCGTTTGCATTGTAACTCGTTAACCACTAATAACGAGTAATGCTTATTTTTATCACCGGTGGCGTTTTTCCGACATACGAAAAAATAGCATTACAAATGATTGCTATCTTTTTAGTTAATGCCTCCCCAAACGTCAAGCCATAAAAGGCACATATTGGAGTTAAAAGAGTGTTGAATACCAAATTTCATTCGTATCTATCGCATGATTTATTTTATATGAGCGGAATTAGTCAGTAGCCAGTAATCAGTAGTCAGCTAAAATCAACGATCTTCATGCACTTTTATGACATTGATACAGTTTATGCACGTGATTGAAATACAAGTATTGCTTGTCAGGGTACAAAGACTGCCCATTTTCAACAATTTTCAAGCTGTTTCGCCGCATAGGTATTTATCCTCGCCATCGTGAAATACATTCAGCTCTGGTTTTTGTTAAAGTACCAAAGCTAGTGGCCATGCAACAGCAATGCAAGAATTAAACAATGACTTTCTTACAATGAAGTAACAATGAAGTGTGACAATTATTGAACTTGGCGGGCGGACCACTAGCGTGGTCCTTGATTTAACAGAAAATAACCATAAAACCCTACTTTCTATGTGCTGTTCGGAAATACCAATTACCTGCAATTTATGCATTCCTTTCCAGTTTTTTAGATCCGTCCAGCTCGGTAACCCAAGTACGCATGCACACCCCTCATTATAAAAGCACCGCATAGCGACCGGTTGCCATATTTTTTTCCTCTAGTGCTCCACAGTGTGGACACGCTTTCGTTTGTCCCTCATCCTTTTTTGTTTCAAGATTCTCTTTCATTCGGAATTTTCTCTTTAATTTGATTCTCTTTCGTCAAGACCTCCAGGCATCGATTCATAGCCGCCCCGAAAGAAGCCTCCTCCCGGAAGACGTCTTGACCAGCCAGCCCATCGCCTGCTAACCCCTTTGTTGTCGTTGGCCTGCCATCACCTCTTTCGTTCGGACCGTCGACCGCACAGGACTTTTTTTTTTTGTGTTCAACACGAACGGTCATCTTTCTCGGTGTGCCCGCATGGATCAGCTTCTTCATCAAGCATTTACCACTCACCCCCGCCGATTCCTGGCTTCCCCCATGACTTTAGTGTGGTTTCCCGTCAGCCATCATGGGCAGCATGATAACATGTCGCCTGTTCTTTGTATCCACTCCATCGCCTGATGTGATCGTCTGCATTTCGCCTGCTCCCCGGCCATCTAAGCCTTGAAGCCTTCGACCACGTCTGCCTCAATGGCAAAGCCATCGAAATCAAGAAAGGCCCTCACGCGGCCGTCGCCCTTCTTTGCCGCTTCGGATCGACCTTTCTTTCCATCACGATAAACTTAGAATTTGCCCAGGAAGACAAACAAGACCCTGAAGCGGCCTACATCCCTCATCATTGCTGCCTTATTTCCCCTCCCTTTTTTCATTCTTCACGAAAGACTCGTGGTGAAGCCAACATTCACAGGCGACACCCTCATGCGACCTCTTCCCTTATGCCTGGGAGCTCTCCTTCGTCCATCTCTTCTCTTCCAGTCAAGTCAACATTAACAAAGACAAGCTAGTCCCTCATACGGCCTTTGTCGTGATCAAGGTTTCTTTGGACCCATCCTTTCGTCTTTTCATGAAAGGCTCTCTAACAATATCATCGAAAAACAGCCAGACCCTCATGCAGCATCTTCCTGTCATCAGGGCCGTATTGAGTCTCCCTTTTTTTCATCACAAAAGGCTTAAAGCATGACAACAACAAGCAAGACCGTCATGCGACATCTGCTCGTTAAAGTGACCGCATCTCATTGCCACGAAAGGCCTAAACCAAAGTCAACGTCAACTCAAAAGACCATAACGTTGACGCTCATTACTGTGGAACACTGCATCAAATTTACTTCCAACAGAGTGGAAATTCTCCATTATTTCGCTTACTTCCA
>JAHWFP010069393.1:0-11216 GCA_023313725.1 Lithobius niger | reverse complement strand
TTTCTTTACCACATTTTTCTTTGGTTTATTTTATTTATTCTTTCTTTCTTCCTTTGGGTTTTTTTTTATTTTTTATTTTTTTTTTTATCTTCTTTGTTTTAGCTGCAAATTAACCTTAAAAAAGGCGCTCTCGTTCGAAGGCACCAACGGAAGAAAGGGAAAAAATTAACCTTCTAGAGTAATTCAATAATACCCAAGTGCAGGTCATGGCGCTTCGAGCAAGTTCACGCTTGGTTACGCCCGAGGGGATATAAAACGACGAATGAGAGCGAACGATCGACGGTGATGACGGGAAAGGAGAGAAGGAAAGAAGAGGGGGGGGGGGGGGAAGAAAGAAGAAGAGGGAAAGAAAAAAAGATTTAAGTGCAACAGTTAGAATTAATAAATCACGACGCTTGGTATGTTTATTTTAGCACGCCTGCACAGACCAAGATAGAAACCACAAGTTTTCTCCGGGCGAATCTATGTGGCACCCCTACACTCACATCTATTCAACTCTACCCTTTTTTTTCTTCTTTTATCACATGACCAGGGCCGGAGGGGAACGCCGTCCATACAGGGTGGGACACTCAGAGCTGGACAATGAAACTGCATGGTTTGTAGGAGAATAGGGAACCTGCTACTAATGTGTCGACCACTGATTTTGACGTAATCTTTCAGGGTCATCGAAATTCTAACTTCTGGATGCTTCGTAGAAACTCATGACGAATGCACGAATGCAAAAAAAAAAAAAAAAAAACGGAACGAAATTCGGAGTAAGAGTTTAGGAATTACGAAATGACAAGATTCATTCAGCTGTACACACTTATTGGTTTCTGTGATGAACAGTGTGTGGTAATTTAAATAAAGTGGTCCTCAGTGATAGGTAAAGTCTACTAGGTAAATTCCGCTAAGTTCCAGGTATTCCCGGTCAGTTCCTGATAATTCCTATCAGTTCCTAGTAATTCCTTGACAACTCCTAGTAATTGTCTTTAATTCTTCTTAATATCCAGAAAATTCCAGGTAAGTCTTCTTAATTCCCAGTAAATTCTAGGTAATTCTTCCTAATTCAAACAAATTACAGGCAATTCTTCTTAATTTCTAGCAAATTCCAGGTAATTCTAATTTCAAATAAATTCCAGGCAAATCTTTTTAATTTCCAGTAAATTCTAGGTAATTCTTCCTAATTTCAAATAAATTCCAGGCAATTCTTAATTTCCAGTATATAAATTCCAGGTAGTTCTTCTAAGTTCCCAGCAAATTCCATATGATAACTAACCAATTCTTGGTAGTTCAAATTAATTCTTTGCAGTCCTTCTATAATTAACATTAGTTGTTCTTAATTTTCGTTAAATTTCAAGAATTAAGAACAACCTCGAACAGCAACTACCATGCTCATTGTTCACGACTCCACATATTACAAGAGCCCAAGAAAATGACAAAGGGGTTTCATTTACTTTACTTCGCAGAAAATTCTTTACCACGGAAGCCACTCAGGCTGCACAGAAGAAAAGCGCCTGCAATTTTCATAATTTAATAATAATGATCCAAATTTCGTTCCGTTTTTTGCATCAGTGATGCCTTGGAAATCTACAAATCCCAAAACCTGTATCGAGGTTCTACAGAGCGTTCTTAAAAGTTAGGTATTCACTGACCTTGAAAGATTGCTTCAAGATCAGTGGGCAGTCGACACATGATTAGTTGGCCATCTCTTCACCACCATTGCCACGCATAGTTTCAACCAGCTTCCCCTGCCTTCGAAAACCGGAAGCCAAACTAAACCAAACTCATCCAATCTGGAGGCAAGGCGGAACCCACTTAACATCACACATCCGGCGTTGTTGTACCAAACTGTCTCCCGGTGTACGAGTTTGGTTGAGTTCAGGTTAGTGGTTATCGAAGGCGCTGTTTGAGTGCCAGATGTGTTCCGCCATTTCTACTGCATAGTGTACATGGCTTGAACCACGACAAAGTCCAATCGACCGGTTTTGGATTTGTTTGTGGTGTATTACGGATTTTAGTATGTGATTCAGCAGCGTTAATTTTTACTATGTGTTACCAGGAGAAACATAACACGTAAGGGAGCGGGCTTCGTGTGTGGGCAATCATTATAATCCGTACGTATTTTGGTGTACTGGGCTAACCCCAGATAGCTCCGCAACATTGCGCATGCGCCCATTGCCTCACAGTCGAAACTGACACTTACCATGCGTAATGGAGTAAAAAGCACGGTAATAGATTATGTGAAGGCAAACCAAGCAGTGCTACACAAAAAAACAAACAACTACATAATAGTGCCAGATAATAAATTTCTAAAAGAATATTTTCCCTTAATTAAAACACTTAAACTCGACTCTTTTGCCAGGCATATTGTAAAACCCTCATAACGAATGCATCACACCTTTGAAACACGTGACCCCGATTTGCATACACTCTTGCCTTGCGACGTGGCATCCCAACGGAGCAGGTGGGTCGTTGCTTTTCGGCTGCCATTTCTGCCTCTTTTGAGGGGGAAAATTGGCGGTTTTTATCCGTTTTAAATGTCTGTTTTATGCTTTTAATATAGGTTGACTTAGTGGCTTTTGCCATGCTCTCATCTTATTGCTAACCTGAAGACGAAAATTGATAACTTTCGAAACGTTGTTTGTATTTTTATGTAGCACTGCTTGGTATGCCTTCACGTAACTTACCATGCGTGGCAGATATGTGCCACGGCAGCCCTCTTTGGTTGTACTGTGCTACAAGTTTTAATGACAACAAATCGAACAGTTTGGCGTCCATAGACTGATCGTTGTTGTTGTTGGGATTCTTTCTACTCACCTGGAGATCGAACAAAAGAACCAATTTCAATTTTTATGCTTAAAACGTAGGTATGATCGAGCAAGTCCCAAGCTCTTCTATCATTAATTTTAATGTGACTACAACATTTTTGATGTTATTATTTTTGTTGGGGGAAATTGTGCTCCATCTAGAAATCAAGCCAAGGAACCAATTTTCAATTTTGTATAGTTGTAGATGTAAGCGCTACCATGCAAGAACCAGGGCCCTAATGTGACTACAACATTCTTGTTGTAGTTATTTTTGCAGGAGAAATTTTGCTCTCACCTAGATATTGAACCAGCGAACCGATTTTCAATTTTTGTAGCTTAAAATGAAGGTATCAACGAGGACCAGGGCCTTGAGCAAAGCGGGCAAGTACACCCCAGTGGTTAAGTGTCAAGTCTCCAGACCAAGGGAACACCGGCTCGAATCCCACGACTAGCTCAATATGGGACTTAAAAACAATCCACGTTAATTCACGCAATAAAAGGGTTAGGCTTCGTTTTTTTTTATTCCACATTAAGCTATTCTCCGCTCTTGTAGCAAGTTTTTAAGCATTCGTTTATCCAAAATGCATTCTATGGAGAAGAGCGGGAGCAACTCAGATGGCATCCTTTTGTACCACGCGCCATGGCTGTTTGCTGTGACGTGCATATCACATGACTGGGCTAGTCCAATCAGACGGCCAAACAGCCGTTGTTCCCGTTCGTCATTGGCTAACTCACTGTGACGTCACGGCAAACAGCCATTGCGCATGGTTTAGACTGTAACTAACGTCTCGACCAATAGACAGCAGTAACAGGAGAAATCCCAGATGTTTCCCGGGGCCATATTGTACAATCTGGTCACGTATGCTATTTTTTTTCACCCCAGATCGGGCCTTGTAAGTACAACCATGCTTAGATCAAGGCCGACTGCGATAGTAGCTGTGTTCCTCTCTCAGCTCCAGGCTGGTCGGCTTTCCGGTAATAGTTAGTGAAAGACACGCCAGGAGCCCTCCAGTACGGTACGACCTGAGAACCGAAGAGAATTGGTATCCGGGCAAAATGTATGCGGGAGAAGCCATCAGTAGGTACCAGATCTCACAATTCAATCATTATGCTTCATTATTCTTTCTCTCTGTTTACAAATTAACAGGCAGCTGAGTAAAATACGAATTATTCCGCGTTGTACAGTTTCTTCAGATACCAATTCTCCCTTCGGTTCTCAAGCCGTACGGTAGCCTACTGGACGGCTTCTGGCGTGTCTGTCACTAACTAATACCGAAAAAGCAGCAAGCTGACCTGCTTTTATAGGGCGCGTTTACGCAACGAGACCTTGACGCTCGCCGAACGCTATTTGCTAGGCAATCGTCATTTATTTACGATTAATTTCCCGTTTCTGTTAAAATGAATGCGGTAATAGGCAACAAATTCAATGTATTATAAATAACAACACGAATAAAGAACAAAGTGCAACAGTCATTTTAAACATTGCTACAACATTGTTGCCATTTCACGCCATTTCCAAAATTTGCTATTCTCGCTGAAAAAAAAACAACTTCTAGCAGTGATCAAACGACGGCAGAACAAATAGCTACTCGCAGGGAGAATTCAAAATCCAACATGGCGTCCATTTCGGGGTTGTCGAATCGAAGACAAATCATCGAATACCGGCATTCAGAAATCTATCCGTCGCCTCGCACAGCAGTAAAAGTTGTGTTCTAGTTGTCATAAATCGATGCTGTCATGTTGCACGCATCGTACATCGTGTCGCGAGACACGAGGAGGAGATTTGCGTCCGCGTTGTTGCCATGGTTATTATGTACAGACAACCTGAAAGCCACATTCTTCGGTAACGGCGAGAAGCAGCCATAATATTTACCAAGTAAAAGCTAAGAGCGAGAAAATTGTCGTTGCGTAAACCAGCACTTACTGCGAGCGAGGAACGCAGCATCAATCCCAGCTTGCCTTGACTTAAATTCGTGTATTTACGTATTTCAGTAACAGATGGCGCAGCGATGCAAAAAACAATGGCGGCCCGTGCAAAACAATCCATTTAAGTCAGAAACCATCACCTTCAAATCAGTATAAGGTGTGCCTTGCGCGCAGCCAAAACAACAACTTGGCGGCCTCAAGTGAGTGCTTTCATTTCTCACTCTCCGACAACTACAGCCACAGCCTTCGTCCATTAATCTTAGCACAGTTTCCATTAACTGTCCATCAGGGGGGAAGTTAAAAGGACACAACAGCTGCAGATCGCGTGACGCTGACGTCACCCCGCAAAGGCGTTAACGAAAACGAGACGAGGGTGGGTGAGACGGAAAACAACTTTCGCTGCTTACAACTCCCAGGTTTTATTACCCGCTGAAAACCATTAGCTAACAATTTAAATTCAAACCTTTAGCTCCCATCTAAAACAACAACAACAACAACAAAACGACAGGAGAAATTCGATTCCCCGGGGTGCCTTACCAACAACTCCTTCTTGTGTTTGCCTCCTCTGAAAATAGCTCCCAATAAAAAATAAATAAAACAACGATTGAAAAAAAACGGAACGATAGCAATCGTCACGTCTTCATATCCTCCTATTTTTTGCTCCTCATCCTTTTGACATGTGGTGAGTTGGCAGCCATTCTCGACTTTCGTTCAGCATTAATCTTCTACTGAAGTCATCCTTAAAGAGAAGGTACGAAACGAACTGCGTTGAACTGGTCTATTTCCACTTAGACATTTCGCCCGTTAGAATACGAAAACAAACTCGCTTTATGTTTAAGGCAAAGTTTAACTGACCCGAAATCAGAACAAGAAAGGAACAAGAATAAGTATTTTTCCACGTGAAACCTTCCTGCTGTATTCAACACGCAGATAAAATTAAAATCATTGCAACGGTTATTTTAATGTTTTATTACTCGAATTTTCAGTTCAGTGCAATCAAATACCGTCCAACTTTCAAAACTTTTCGACGCCTAAAATGGATCTGAAAGCTTGAATTGGTGTTTCCGTCTCATAATTTGTTAATCAGAAAAATGGATTTCCTCAATTTGGACCAAAAATATCTAATATCTGCCCCAAAACAAAACTTGTCAAGGATTCCCGCCAAGCTTTTCGGCCGTGTGAAGTCGTGATATCAAACGCCAAGCTCTTTCGCCAAGCTAATATCACCGACTAAGACTTCAAAATAATTGAGAATTGCGCACTAAGCAATTACTCGGTGGGATTGGCTTGGCGAAAGAGCTTGGCGCTTGATATCACGACTACACATGGCCGAAGAGCTTGGCGGGTATCCTTGACAAGTTTTGTTTTGGGGTAGATACTCTTTACCACAAATCTATTGTCCAAAAAACGACCAAACAAACTCGGTCGTGCAACAGAAGATAAAAGACACGCCACAAACCAGACCTTGACAACACAAGAATTCTATTTCACGAAAACACAATATGGAGTAAGACTGAAACCGAAAGCTCTCTGCATTCTCCGCAAAACCCGTCTGTGCACAACCACATTTCGCCACAAAACATTAAAAGAACACATTAAAATAATACGTTCCCATTTTACAGAATTGGGCATTTCCATTTTCTCTCACCAGGGCCAGCCAACATAAATAGGAAGGCAAAATCCGCTTCCCTCACGCCTACCTGCCCTATAGCAGGCGAGAGATCCGTTCCTAAACTGCCTTAGGTCCATTTTTTCTTTTTATTTTATTTTATTATGTGCTTTGAATTTTTCCATTTTCATGGTTTTTAGAGTGCTTCATTGTTCTGTCCTCTTAGCCGTATTTTCGCTTTATAACGAAGCAGGGGACATTTCAAAACATTGCAAGTGAGTATATTTGTGTGCAGTGACCTGGCATTCAATTTTGTCTTAAAAACTCCCATGAACAGCAAGTGGAAATAAGTGGATCTAGTGTAGATAAGGTACAACGTCTAATTTTTAACAATAACAGGGAACGCAATAGAGCAGTGACATTTTTGCCACCATATTGGCACCAGATTGGCACTAGTATGGGTTTTGGAGGGCATAACTACAGGGTGCACTACATAAAAATGGAGGGAAAAACAACGGAGAGCGGATTTCTTAGGCTTAAAATAACGTTGTTTTCTCCAAAAACAAAAATCGTGCGTGTGAATCACTCTTCACAGCATCGGCTTCAGTATGACGCCCTTCTGTTTCTCTCTGCAGTGCCCCTTGCAGCTAACCCATTAAGGCTCCAGCATAGAGTTATATACAATAATACTACGTCGTGTCACTGCTCTTTAAAAGAAGTAATATTATACATCAAGCTCGAGTGAGTTTCACAAGAGAAACCAGCAGTCAGCATGAACTCGTCATCGTTCCGCCCGTGGATCTACGTCATATCCGGGCAAATTGCAGATTTAAAGACGCTGTCTGCTACATTGCAAAATTAAGGACATATTCAGGCATTCTGCCATTCACGGGACTCTGTTTCTGCTGCAAGGACTGACCAATGGTTGAAAATGCCTACCAATCTTACATTATAAACCAAAGTCTCATAGCAAAAATGAAGCAACCGCAACGACGACCCCCGGAAGGGGAACAATGAAAACGTGCGAGTGTGTCAATTCGTTGGCTTGAAGTTGAAACTGGGACGTTGTTGCCCTGAAAAGAAGTTAAAATTGGCACATTGTTGCCTCGACTAACAATTTGCTCTGCGCGGTCATCGCAAAGGCATGTCTTAAAAGACGTCATGTACGAAGGACAGTTATTTTTCGCACGCTACTGGGTGTGGGGAGGGGCCTGAACGGGGAATGCCCGTTGGTGGGGCAGTGCTTATGTTACAGCCACTATTTGATTACGATATTGCTTTGCGGAGGGAGAGGATTGACGGAAAGGGGGAGTTTTACACAAAGAAAAATTGACTGTTGCAGTGAACGATCAGGCAGCACCGAGCAAATACTGGGAAACTACCACGGGTCAAACAACTCCCCGGGCGAAGCCGGGTACGATGCTAGTACATTATAAATCAAAGTCTCATAGCAGAAATGAAGCAACCGCAACGACGACCCCCGGAAGGGGAACAATGAAAATGTGCGAGTGTGTCAATTCTTTGGCTTGAAGTTGAAACTGGGACGTTGTTGCCCTGAAAAGAAGTTGAAATTGGCACATTGTTGCCTCGACTAACAATTTGCTCTAACAATTATCCTTCTATCCAAACACCGTCGTAATCTCAAGGGCAGATGTCATGCACAGTTCGTTTTCATACGGTACGTATCGTTTACGCCACTGCGAAAGACTGGGAGTGGGGGAGGGGGGGAATGAGCTGTCACCCATTAAGCATACGATTACGCATTAACTGAACCTAAAAGAGAATTTCTGTATAGCAAAGAGGAGGAAGGGAAGGAAACGAAGAGGAGAGTGAGAGGACGAAGAGGGGAGAGAGAGGATTGGCGGAAAGGGGGAGTGTTACACACACAAAAATCGACTGTTGCAGTGAACGATCAGGCGGCACCGAGCAAATACTGGGAAACAACCATGGGTCAAACAAATCCCCTGGCGAAGCCGGGTACGATACTAGTTTACTATAACCTGAAAATGATACAATTCTTCCTTTCCATCACGTTTTCCACGTATCCAGTACTTCTACACCATCAATAAACGTTGGGTTGTACAAGATAGTCAAATTAGTCATGAAATTGGATTGTTGAGCATCGCTTACACTTGCTGACGAACAATGGTTTTGTCAAAGAATTGTCATTTAGCAATTACTGACAGCAAATGTACGATGAAAACATTTTGTTGCTGGTTGGAGTACTGCATGTTTGGGTCACATTCAAGTTCAAGACCAAAGCCTTTGAGATTTTACTTCATGTGGTGCATGGGAGCAAAGGTTCACCTCTGATAGGCTGCAAGCATTTTATGGGTTGTTGGATGAGTCCGAAATCTTTGCTGGGAGTCAAAATTTAATTCGCTATCTAGGAAAATCGACTCTAAGTTAAGGAACCAAAATCCAAGTTGATGAATTTTCGGAACAGTTCATAACTCCTGCGACTTATTTGGTAGGCTTAGACAATGGTGTCGAACAACTTCATCTGTGAATGCTGCGCATACCAGTGATCGTGGAGGAGAGGAAGACGAATGGGCAACTCCAGAATTAAACTGCACCTATCTGATAAACTTAATATTTTTTTTTTATAATTTAAACTAGCGTAGTTCAAAAACCTGATGTAGTTCAATACCCAAACGTGTTAATGGATCCTGCGCCTGAAAATATACCACAGGCACCAGATCCAGTTACGCCTCAAGTCGTGAATGAATATGTTGATGATGACATTTCTGCAGTCTGACTTGAACCTGGACTCTGCTGTGCTGGCATCATTCAAGACAAGAATGTTCAATGGGATCTGACTCAACCCGAGGTCTTCCCTTCACGGTGTCTTGTTCGATAAGGATGACGAAATAGTCTTCGTGGTTGAAGGACTGTGACCCTTGTCTTCTTATGGTGATGATGGTTGGAATGTTTAGTGGTTTAAGCTCGTTGTTGTTACATCTGCTGTGTTGTTAACTGGACATTATATCTAGCTTTGTTTTTGCATAATATGATGCATCGGCCAGGAGTTGATCTCTGATGTTGTCAAACCAGGGTTCGTGTTTCAGTACCCCGACCAAATTTCGGGCGTTTCCAGCTTTTTCCAGGTTTAGAAATTTATTTTTTATTCCATTTTTCAAGCTTCGTTTTTGAGTTTTGCATGTCTGATACTAAATTTATTTATTTATTTTTTAATACTAGCTGTACCCCGGCGTAACATACGCCCGTCTAGCGGCTCCCCGAATACCTTATTACCGGTCGGAATGGGGCCGACACCGTCCCCCCCTCTCTATCCCACCCGAAGCCCACAGCCGCCCCCCCCCCCCCCACATTCTTCTACTGCATGGTCAGATTGAGCCACCTCCCGGTCACCCCTTTCCCCTTTCTCGCTTGAACTTCAGTAACACACGCACACAGACACGCGCACACATATGATGAATTTGCTCAGTGCCACCCAAACCTATTACATATATAGATGCTCATGCTTACAGTAGACAAAAGAGTAGAAAGCGTAGAACAGGAGAAAACATAATCGGATATGTAAGGGACAAATTGGAGTGGGTCTATGAAATTTTTTTTCTTTAACTGGCTGAAGACCGCTCGACAATGTTCACACGAATGAACGGTTAACAAATACTTTTTTTTTTCATAATAAGCTCGGAATTATTTCTTGAAGGTTACAGTCAGTAGACGCCAAGCTTTTCCAGCCTGACACTGAAAAATGTCAGAATTTCGTACGTTCTGTTTTAGACTTCAGTAAATTCCAGGCAATCTTTCAGAATTCCTACTTTTCATGATAAGGAAAGGAACCTAACTAAATTTCGGACTTTTCCCACACTGATATTGACAATCTGTCAAAATTCCATAGTTTTCAAAGTCCTGGAAAGGGACCCAACTTAATTCTAAACTTTTCCAGGCTGATATTGAAACTCTTCAGAATTCATACTTTTCAAAGCAAAGAAAGAGACCTAACCAGCCTAATATTGGAAATCTGTCAAAATTCCATACTTTTCAACGTTTGGAAAAAGACCTAACTAAATTTCAGACTTCCCCAACCTATATTGACAATCTGTCAGAATGCCACACTTTTCAAGTACTGAAAAGGGCCCAAGCTAAATTCTAGACTTTTCCAAACAGATATTGAAAACCTGTCAGAAATTCATTCTTTTCAATGCCCAGAAAAGGACCAAAATAAATTCTAGACTTTTCCAAACTGATATTGACAGTATGTCAGAATTTCTACTTTCAAGGCGTGGAGAGTGAGTGACCTAACTAAATCCCGGACCTTTCCAGCGTGACAATTTAAAATCTGTCAGAATTCCATACTTTTCAAGGCCTGAAAAAAAACCTAGCTGAAATTCCAGACTTTTTCCAAGTTTTCCAGTTAGCATACGAACTCTTTTTACTCTTTCCTGGAATTCTGGTAGATTTACTCCTTGCTCTCCTTACTCTTCCAGCACTCCTGACAAATTCTAAAGTTTGAGTTGACAGTCCCCTACTGCCTCGTCCTTGACGGCAAACCGTTAAATGGCAATAATTCACTCAACTCGACAGCCATTTCCATTTGGAGTACGCATCATCGACAATACACCGCAACGACACGATTCAAAAAGGCGGAACGGACCAATTCGTTCCATGTTTTCTCTCTCACTTCAGGCCCGTATCAAACGGAAGGAGACATTTACATTAGAAAAGAACAAAAGGAAAAAGTCCAGTGAAAAAAAAAAAGAAATTACGAAAGACAGCCGCGATGAGATTATAAAAATGAGTCAGGACCATAAATCGATCTTGGGGGGTGACAGCAAGGCGACAGTTTCGCGGGAAGTCCTTAAAGGTCTCAACCAAGACGACAAGTAGGGGAGGCGGAGACAATTAGCCCCGACTCGAGCCCC
>JAHWFP010069390.1:39916-51327 GCA_023313725.1 Lithobius niger | reverse complement strand
CTAGGCACGTACGTCAGTATCCACGTTCTCATTGTCCGAACTTTGGCCGTCCAATGAGAGACGATGCCGACAATACTAACAATGGTTATAACAATGATTTTCGTACTTATGCGCCTCCCACGCCATCCCTGATACGCCCCCAGGCTCCAAACCATAAAAGGTATGCAGTTCGTATTGTACTGCACCCATTCGTCCAATTTCATAGCTGGAAGCCTCCCCGTTATCTCGGTATCGATGAATTATCACCCTATGGGATTTAACATGGGGATGAGCGAATTAGCTAGCTAACTACTAGCTGGCTAACACATTTACAACGTTATTGAGGGTTAGATTTTGCATTGAAAGCAGCTTAGCTGGCATTCCTACACCAGTTAATTTTTGTCAGGTGGGTCATTGCTCTCGATTTCAACACAATTTAAGCTTTTGTACCGCATTATTATTTTTCCCCAAGTACCTGAAATGTGCCCAACTATGCTTCAAGATATAAGACATTGACGCTATGGCGCCGCGCTACAATGGTTTACAACCTCGACAATTGAACTGATGTGATGATTGTTGTCTAACTTGGCGCGACACACTAGCGTGTATCTAGATAAAGGACAAAGCCGGTGACAGAGAACTGCGGACAAACCAACTTCTAAAAGAAAGACTTGCACTGTATGAGCGAGCGAAGCGATGGAAAATTCAGTGCATTTGCAACGAGTGGAGACAACCAACTTAGTATGTCAAAGTATCACGAATTAGTATCACGAATTAGTATCACGAATTAGTATCACGAATTAGTATCACGAATTAGTATAACGAATCAAAACGAGCTCGTTTGATGTTTAAGGTAAGGTTTAACTGATCCGAAGCCAAAGCAGCAAAGTAACACAAATAAACTTTCCTGCAAGGTTTCACAGACCGCAGTGTTCCTGTACTGTTTAGTCCACGTGAAACCTTACTGCTGTATTCAACCATTAGATACGTAAATAAAATCAAAAACATATCCCAACTTTCAAAATTATTGGGAGAATAATATAGTGTATAATATAGGCTACACGCTCGCCTACTTTCGGGGCTAAATCTTTCAGCATTATTCTAGTCCGGTCGTCTCCTTTCTGTTCATCCTATTAATACATAAACCAGTTTTCCAGACACATGCTAGTGTTTCGCGCCAAGTTAGGCAACAGACATCACAACAAACATCACATAAATTCAATTGTCGAGGTTGTAACCATTGTAGCGCGACGCCATAGCGTCAGTGTCTTATATCCTGAAGCATAGTTAGGCACATTTCAGGTACTTCGGGAAAAATAATAATGCCGTACAAAAGCTTAAATTGTGTTGAAATCGAGAGCAATGACCCACCTGACAAAAATTAACTCATGTAGGAATGCCAGCTAAGCTGCTTTCAATGCAAAATCTGACCCTCAATAACGTTGAAAATGTGTTAAAACTAGTTACTACGTAATTACTACCTAGCTCATCCCCATGTTAAATTCCATAGGGTGTTACCTTTTATGGTTTGGACCCTGGGGGTGTAACGGGGATGGCGTGGAAGGGCGCATAAGTATGAAAATATTGTTATAACCATTGTTGGTATTGTCGGCATCGTCTCTCATTGGACGGCCAAAGTTCGGACAATGAAAACGTGTATACTGACGTGCACGCCTCTATAAATCTAAACAACGTTGCAAAGAAATTGTATTCACGTCCAATTCACGAAAAATAAACCAACTGTAAAAACAAAGCAAAATAAACGAAGCCAAAAACTGGTAAAGAGGCCACCAAGCTGAGAGTGGTTCGGCCCTTCAGAGGAGTGATATCAACACACCAAAACTAACTATATAAAACAAATTACAACAAAATTAAAACCAAACCAAAAACCTATAAAGAGGTGACTAAGTTGAGAATGGTTCGGCCTATAGGCAAAAGGTAGTAGCAAATTGTCGAAAACCAATTTCTTGTTGACATGTTATTACACATCTGCACGGTAGTAGAGTTGAGTCAATACGAAATAAAATAAAAAAAGAAGTGATATCATATCAAAAACCAAAATTCGTAAAAGGGACCGTCAAGTTCCGAATGGTTCGGCTCTTCAAAGGAGTGATATCAACACACCAAAACATTCGCCAACTTAATCGCACCGAATAATATAGTACTTTCGACGTTAAATGAAAACTTTAACATTGCTACCGAAAGTAGCAATGTTCTAGTTTCCATTTAACCTTCGAACTTATTAAGCGGTGCGATTAACTTCGCGAATGTTTTGGTGTGTTGATATCACTCCTTTGAAGGGACGAACCATTCGGAACTTGGCGGCCGCTTTTACCAGTTTTGGTTTTTGATATGATTAAGATTGCATATTCAAGACTTCAAGACTTGTATTTCATTTTAATTTTCAACGATATTTCCAAGTTTTCAAGGAGTCGCATGAACACTGAATTACAAAATCAGCAGGGCTGTATTAAGCACACAAAAAGTATGGTTTTACGATCTTTCAACGATGTCGTTTAGCCAAGGAGAATGAACCAATCAGACCTATTGTGTTTTAAAGTAATAACTGCAAAGACATGTGAATACAGCAGTAAGGTTTCACGTGGACTAAACAGTATACAGGAACACTGCGGTATGTGAAACCTTACACGAAAGTTTTTTTGTGTTACTTTGCTGTTTTGACTTCGGATCAGTTAAACCTTACCTTAAACATCAAACGAGCTCGTTTTTTTTTTCTAATAGAATCATTGAGCAAATTTTATTTTGACTTGCAAAAAGGGGACAATCGTAACCCTTTGTCTTCTGTTTTCATTCCCACCTCAAACTTTACGTGACCTTGCTTCATTCCTAACTTTTTTCCCTTTGTTATATTTGTTTGCAGGTCCCCCAACCGTCGTTGAAATCGACATCAACGTCCGCAGCATGGGGCCCGTCTCAGAGATTGACATGGTGAGTTGTTTGTGGCTCGACAAAGCCAAAATCCTTAAAGACTCGCTGGTGGTACGTGGGTGGCCGCGAGAGCCCCCAACGCCAAATAGCTATTTGTGTTATGTTTGCGTGCGCGCGAGTGGATAACGATGTGTGGGTGATGTTTGGTGTGGGATTGTGGGTTGGTGGGAGACGTGTAAGGATAAACCAGTGCCGTCGTCCACAGATAATGACGCTATTCTTTCGTTCCGTTCTCGTTTCAGGTTTTCGGTATTGCTACTTGGTGTTGCTTCTTTTTCGTTTTATGTCTTTTTCGTCTTTCCTTTTCGTTTTCGTGTGTTGACTCTCACCGGCCTCCTTACTTCTTTCATGCTTTTGTTTGCCGACGGGAATTAATTACGTACGGAAGCCTGGTTGCTACACATCAATGTCTTCTCCACGGCGGCGCTTCCGTAGTTGCTACTTAGCGCGCTACAAACCAGAAACTGTTCTAAAGAATTACTGCCCACACCGGAAACAAAAAACATAACTTTATACCTAAACCGATGTAATAACTAATTTAAGTTTTATCTTTCTTACTTAGTAATTAATGAGGCCTTTTTAGCTTATATCCGAGCGTTGCTATCAAAAACCAAACTGGTTGGATCAAGCTTACATCACTTGGGTTTTTGAAAAAAAAAATGTCGTCTGGATTTTTCAACGAATTTGGTAGCCTCTTTAACCAGGGTTGGCAATTTTCCAGGAAAAAACTGGTTTGGGACAAGGCACTAGTAATTACTGTTCAAAACGTACATACCAAAGAGAGAGAGAGGAGGGGGGGGGAAATCAGTTTTTTGCAGTTTTTATTACGTGCTTTTATTTACAAGTTTGGTTGATGTAGCTAACTGATCTACAACACTAGCAGCAGTGGCGTGGGCAGAACGTACGGACTGCCAACCACCATGGAAGACCGGGGGGGGGGGGGGGGGCAAGCCCAACCCGATTATTTTATTTCGTACTTTATACTCGAATAGAGAAATGGTCCGATAATCACAAATTCTTAACACATTTTACAGTTAGTAACTGTATACCTTCTATTTTATTTAATTAAAAAAAAAAAACACTTTTTAAAAAAGTTTTATTATATTGTAATAGATGTTCGTGAGAAATACGAGGCGGCTAACTGGCAATAATTGCTAGTTTACAAGAAACGAGCAGTCCAATGTCGAGCGGGTAAAGAAATTCCTCGAGCGCATAGCGCGAGTGATTTTTCCCCACCCCCGAGATAATGGAATTCCCCGTATCGAGCAAACTAACAATTATCGCCGATTAACTGCGTATTTCTCACGGATATGTGTTTCAATGGTAATGTGTGACGTCAAGCTAACTTATCGGCTTATTTGAGTTAAAAAAATTTTTTAGTTGTAAATTTTATTTGTGAATTGTAATGAATTTAAGAATTTTTACGTACGACTAATGTAAATTCCTGAACGGAAACTTCGGGTTCAGAAATATCCTATAGCGAGTCTGCACTAAAAAAAGGTGTCCTTTTTTTTTTTTTAACTGTCCCAGTTTTCGAATTGCGTGTTTAAGGTATAAGGCCGTATTTTTTTTTTTAAATTTAGTAGTGTAAATGAGATTACAGTATATGAAATGCGCTACACAATCGTCGGTCGGGACAGTAGGTTGCCGGGTTGAGGTTAGCTTGTGCAGTCAACATAGTATGCGACGCGGTTTTTTTTTTTTTTCGTGTTGGTACGATAAATGTCGCCTGTCGCAAATGTGCCTGTTTAAGCATGGCTTTGCAAGTCTAGTTGAATTTGTGTTGTGTAGTTGTGGAAACCTGTCACATGGTGGTGCAGGGATTGTGTAGACCCCGTTAAAAAAGTTAGATTATCAAAAAAGTGTGGGTTGTGTGACGTGTGTGGGTTTTCAGATTAACTGGATAACTTCTAGCATGGGGATGTGTTAGCGTGACGTCACCACCGGTGCATTAAATGCACCTAACTCATCCAGAAGTAGTCTTTAAAGTGTGTTTCGTATACATTTGTTAAAGCAGTAAATTTCTGTATTCCTCCCACACTGCAACTTTCCGAATTCTAGCGTTGGGCAGATGGGTGGGGGGAAGGGAGGGGCACAATGGGCAAGTTTACCTACGGGCTACACCTGGCTGAGTTACACCACTGAATACTTGTTAGCAATTGTAGGCTGTGTGAAACCAAAATAACTTACACTTTAGTAACAGAATAGTGCGAAACAAAAATCACGGTTTTTAAAGCTTATTCGTAGTATCGTAGAACCGAAGTTAAACCCGCCCATGAATGAATACGACGCCCCGATTCCCCCCCCCCTCCCTTCGTCTCTTATTAGTTGATAATCGAATCATTTGCAGTGTCTGTACCCCTATATCCTCAGTCCTCACTAACCTATCTCGGCGAGTTAGGTTAGTTCTTTTACATGTTACTACGAGAGACATAATCTGGATTTATAGGTGCAGGCCACTGTTTAAAACCAAACCGGATCGTGGGAGGGGAGAGGGGCCAGGGAGCCACACGGAGGGCCTTTGAAAATTGACATATGTAACTCAGGTTGTGAAGAAATACCATGTTGCATGTACTAATCGCGTAGATCGTGCGAGATGTCGCGTCATCATCCCCTGATCTAGCTCAATTTTAGACGGTTGCCTGTATGCATTCAAATTACGCTTCAGTTCACGCAATAAGCCACACATCCAAACAAACCATGTTCGCCGATCTTGGTCCCTGAGGGTTGGGGGAACAGGGGGCTAACACGGCGAACGAATCGACTAGCGACCACTCATAAACGAGATAGAAGCAGGGGTGGGGGAAGCTTGCACTTATTTACATTAATACACTATGTTAGGTGGGCGAGTTTATGTTGCGTTCGGTGTTATAATTGTACAAATAAGCTTAAGAAAGTCGTGATCAAAGATCCAATGTATCTTAAACAGCAGGTACGTCAATAAACTCCTGCTTTGTGTTCAAAATAATGCTACCTTGCAGTTTATTGCTGTCACGTGAATGAGAGTCGATATGATGACGAATCGTTCTGGTGACGAATCTGGGTTAAAATCGCTGCCAATTTGTGACGTTTGGAAACAACGAGAGTTACTTTTGCTTGACCCAACCGGGTTAATTTTCTAGACACCCTTGGTGAGTGCAGTGTGATCCTAGGAATAAGATAACAAGCAGATACACGATTTAAGGTGGAGCTAAATGTGATACTTCCGCTTTGGGATTATGGGATGGCAGCTGCCATGATGAATGTTGGAGAAACTCAAGTCCGACGAGTATATAGGGTAAAACACGCATAGCTATGTGAGAATGGCGAGCTGCCCCCAGCTCACCATTTCCCACCCAGCTGGCCTTTCCCAACGCTTTCGCGCTCGCGCGCCACAAGACAGTTTCTTCAAGGCAGAACTATGTTCAACATGGCCGTGCGTTACCCCAGCAGTAAAACGAATGATTGATGAACCGAACCCTGGACTCGTACTTTGCTTGGGGAAGGCCAAGGGGAACCGATCACCCGACCCTTGCAGTTACAGTTAAACTGTGATAATCTATGCAAAATTATCCTAGCACAGGCAAAAGTTTGAACTAATTTTCCAATAGCTATTCGATTTTATAAATTGATGTTTACATCGTTAAGATGTACAAGGTTTTCACATTTGTGCCAAACTCAATATATGCATTGGCTTCGTCGCACAATTACGACAAAAATGGACGGTGAATTATGGTAAGTGTATCTCACGAATCTCATTCAGGTAAGAATAAAATTGTTGTTTTAATGTGAAATTGTTGTCATGCTCTTTATAGGGGGTTACAATAATTATGTAAATAATAGAAATAAATGAAGATATAGAGCAGTAACACGACATAGTATTATTGTATATAACTCTATGCTGGAGCCTTAATGGGTTAGCTGCAAGGGGCACTGCGGAGAGAAACAGAAGGGTGTCATACTGAAGCTGATGCTGTGAAGAGTGATTTCTTAGACCTAAAACGCGCGATTTTTGTTGTTGGAGAAAACAACGTTATTTTAAGCCTAAGAAATTCGCTCTTCCGTTGTTTTTCCCTCCATTTTTAGTTAGTACGCCTTGTAGTTATGCCCTCCAAAACCCATACTTGGAGCCCATATGGCGCAAATGTCACTGCTCTGTTGTAGGATTGGCCTCTCGCCAATCCTAAACGCAGTTTACCATATATCGTCCTAGATCTCATTCAGACGAGAACCGGAAGTTGGCTGACGCCATGTTCGCGTTACTGACGTCGGCCTAGCGCCGGAAGGTGTGCTGCTTGCGAAGGTTTGTAATGTATTGTATCTAGTACAGTTGCGAACCCCCCTGGTGGGATCCGCTGTAACCAGCGTAAGAACGGTCAATATTCGAACACACCCTAAGTATAAGCGTCTGGGTTTGAGCAGCGCTAGCTATTTTCGACCCAAACCTTCTTCTGTTGAAGCCAAGATTTCTTCACTTCGCACGGAAACACCTGTTAGCTTATGACGTTAGTGGCTCGTTGTTTGTTCCACAAGCATATGCACACAAACACACATACGCAAAAAAAAAAAAAAAAAAAAAAAAAATTAAATAAAAAACGTTTTATGTCCGTCACAAATTATGAAGTGTTTCTATATTGGGACGCTTTTGTTGTGTTTACAACAAAAGATTGTGGGCATCTGTTGTAACAAGATAAACGAGATAATTAATGTTGCTGATCTATATTCGTAAATTCTTGACGGGGTGATGCAAGATAGCCTGAATCTTCGGACGGCAACTCTTCTACCGATGAGGAACTCAGTGTTAACTTTTTTTGTCTGGTAATCATCTGTGCGTAAGGCGGCATTTAGTTATAAATCCTTCGCAGCAGCCACGGTAAAAACCATGTCCCAGCGAATTAGTGACGGCATAGTTCAAGACCGACTGAGATATACGTCTAGACGCTCGAGCTTGTTTTGCACTTATTAGTTCCACAGGCTGAGCGACTAAAGCAAGCTAGAACATCTTGCCAATTTCGACCAGGGGTTGCAACTGTACTATACCACGCGCCATGGCTGTTTGCTGTGAGGTGCAGATCACGTGATTGGGCTAGTCCAATCAGACGGCCAAACAGCCGTTGTTCTCGTTCGTCATTGGCTCACTCATGGTGACGTCACGGCAAACAACCATTGCGCATGGATTAGTAACACTGCACTCAAACCTTCGTAATCTGCAGTCATTCAGGCGATGATTGGCCAACGCCGGTAACTCCAACATGGCGGAGCTAACTTCCTGTCTCGTCAAAGTGAGATTCGCCGGAGTCCAATCAACAATCTATTTATTTATTTGTTTTATTTTACAAAATTATTGTAACGCCCTGTGAAGAGCATAACAGCGATTTCAGATTAAAACAACAATTAAAAAAAAAATACAGAAGATTTTAAAAGATAAATTTAAACTGCCTTGAGAAACATGGCGGGCACCTGGTGATCACAGTTCTCGCCTCTGCTCTCGTCTGAATGAGATTCGTGAGAAACACATCATTCATTTCCTGTCGTAATCACTCCTGGGATGTGCTAAAAAGGCAACGCACATAATCCTATTACAGGCAGGTTACCACAAATGTGAAAACGCTGTACATCTTAAAAACGATGCAGACATCAATTTATAAAATCGAACAGCTATTGGAAAATTAGTTCAAACTTTTGCCAGTGCTACGATAAATTTTACGAGCCATTTAATGCTCGTATGGCTGAACCGGCTCAATTTTGAACATTACCAGACTTTTCTGAGAAGAAGAAATATTCGGTAAAAGGAGGTGCCAACCCGGGGATTTGAACCGGGAAACCTCCAATCATCGTAGGTGTCGAAAGATTGTCCAGAATTGGCCAGAATAGTTCTCATAGCCGCTGAAGGAGCATGGTAGCCTCTCACACTACCCTGGCCGGCAGTCCTGGTGAGGGCTCTGCCAAGATCCCCTTTCCAGGGGTTCCACCAGATCCGCAAACCTCCAGCAAACCCTACATCACCACTATCGTCCGTTGCATGATCGCGATTGGTTAAAAGTGACCAATCACCTTCATTATGTACGCTGGTGACGGTTGATATGCCTGAAAGGAAGCGTAGCCAGGTTTAGGTGGAACTTAATACTTAGGTGGGCCGGCCACTCACAGCCCTCAGGTTTTTGACGACAAAAGTTTGTTGTTGAAGACGATTTTCGCTCGTGTCTCAAGAAGAATGAAAACTTTATTTTTTCTTACAAACACTTTTGTCTCGATACGAATACTCAAGGGCGCCCGCACTGCCCACTCCCCCCCCCCCTTATTTTGAAAGCCCTTTCAATCGCTAAATTCATTGAAAAAACTATAAAACAAGGTTATTCCGAGGAGTGCAATATGGATTCAAAGGGCAACCATTAATAATGGTTTTTAGACAAGAACAACGCTGAACTGTGGATATCAATACAGTAACAGTGTTATTTCTAGGAACCGTCGGAGATTATGTGTGCACCTAGCGTGCAGTCTGCTTCGCCTTGGTTTTTACACGCTGACGTCTCCACTTTCAAGTATTGTGCGGTAAATTATAAACGCCTAACTACAAATAACACCAGAGCCCAACTTTCAAGGCTTTTGATGCTGAAACAAAGGAAGAATAAGATACGGCTACACACACGCTCGACTACTTTTGAGGCTAAAATGTTCAATGTTCTTCTGTCAGGTTGTCTACGTTCCGTTCGTCACCCTACTAATGATGCGTATATCATTTTTCAAGATTTCCAAGCGCTTTTCCAGGGACGGAATTTCAATATTACTTTCCAGGATATTCAGGTTTTCAAGAACTCGTACGAACCCTGAATTATCTGTAGAGCTGTGCTAAGCACACTATAGTGTCCGCGGCCTATCTTGAGTTCTCCGCAGAATGAACACAGATAATCGATTGTACGTGTTCAGTAGCAGAGTGCCTTGTTGATATCCAAGATGGTTACAAAAACAATGGCGGCCATCGATTAAAGCCACCCCATCGATCCAGGAAGACGTTGCCGCTCACAAAATACTTGCAGGACTCCAGATACACAGCGCACATACTAAGACGATTAGTTTTTAACCATTTTTCAGCGATGTCGTTTTGCCAAGTAGAATGTACGAATCATTAGCTGACCTGACGTATTGTGTACAAAAGTAAAAATGGTAAAAAATTTGCAGTCAGCAATAAGGTTTCACATGGACTAAACAGTGCAGCAGCAACACTGAAGTATCTAAAACCTTATAGGAAAGTTTATTTGTGTTCCGTTTCCGTTTTGATTTCGGGTCAGTTAAACTGTACATTAAATATCCAACGAGTTCGTTTTTGTTTTCTAAAGCGGTAAATTACTAAACGACTTTGGTACATAAGGGACCTGTCATTATTCATCTTATTTATCGTCAAACGGGGGGGGGAGGGGGGCAGGTGGAGGAATTGAGGAGGTGGTCATAAACTTTTTGGACCCTCTCGAGGGGGGGGGGGTTATAAACTTTTCAGGTAGGCCTACCGTAAAGAGAAAGGGTCACACAAAACCACTGACCAAACTGGAAGAAAAAGTCATTTTTGGACCTCAAAATGGCACTTTCAGCAGTCAAAATTTCTAAAAAACGGCTCAGAATCTGAGCGGAAAGCCCCCACCCCCCAGATCCCCCATGATGCGAGTGTACAAAGTTTTGAAGTTAATAGTACCAATACTACAGTATAGTTTTTTCAATAAACTCTGTTGAAAAGCCTTGCTCCTTGGTTTCTTGGCTTCTTCTGTCTATCAGGTGCTGACTATGTTAAGCATGTGGGCACACAATCAAACAGTGTGTTTTATTCGTGTACCTTCACGGCTGTGAATATGGGGATAGGAGCTCTAATGCTTTTCTTCTAAACGGCGAAGCTGTTTTTTGCTCAGTTAATTATGATTAACTGAGCAAAAAACTGCTTCGCCGTTTAGAAAAAAAGATTAGAGCTCATATCCCCATACTCACAGCCGTGAAGGTACACGAATAAAACACACTGCTTGATTGTATGCCCACATGCTTAACATAGTCAGCACCTCATAGACCGATGTTTCTTACATGAAACTTGTAAGAGATGGGTGTAAGAAACATCGGTGTTTTATAGAACGTTTTGAACCCAACGTGTCTTTTTGTTAAAAAGGAGGCACGTTTTCCTTACAACTATACATATAGTGGTAAATTGTCGGTTGCAGAGTGCTGTTTACTTAATTTGGCTACAGCACTAATCTTGGTTACAGGACATCATCTGCAGACAGTTTCAACAGGCATACGAAAAGTGCATTTTTTTCGGACACGATTTTTTTACAGGGCCATCGAAAATTTGGTGGTCAATTATCATTACCTCCGCTCCACCCCCCCCACGCGTCCATGAATACTGACCGATCCCTAATAAACACGTAGTTGAGTTTCACCCGATTTGTTCTTGCGATGCCAACGACGCTTCATGTAAAAATTACGGCATTCTATTCCTCCACGCGTCACTCCCGTCCCCCCCCCCC
>JAHWFP010069390.1:26847-37092 GCA_023313725.1 Lithobius niger | reverse complement strand
CCCTTCGTCTTCATATAAGAATTTTCGTGACTCCCCCTAATTTTCGGCAGCCCCCTTCCCCCGTTTATAAATAATGAACGGTCTCTTAAGTCAAAGTGAAACCTGACGCTAGGAAGGACAGACTTACTAAAAAAAAAAAAAGTTCTAACATTTTTTAGTGCTTTTGGAAACTGATTGCTGTTGCTGCTTTGCAATTTCCACCAATTGTGTTTATATGTTTTGCCTTTTAGCTGTGGACTAAAAAATATTGTTTGATAAAGAGTCGTAGACGACTCTTAACGTTGCATTTTAAATGTGTACATGTGTACCTTATTCGCTTACTTTTAGAAATGTTGTCTTTTTTTCCCCCTCATTCACGTTAACTTAGTAGGCATGTGTCTCACCTCCTAAGTCAGCGGTTCCCAACCTTTTCTACGGTATTTCTCCCCATTGGGACTGCCATGCAACCCCCCCCCCCCCCCTCAATTACAGTGTATTTTTTTTTTTACAGTACGATGCGATGAGAACGTGTTACCAAATGGGTACAAAACAGTCAGTAGAATTTTGGCTCAAATATCTGTAGATATGCACACAAAATCTGAAGATATGCAAAATAAAAAGTTTGCTTTCCCCATACAGTTTAACTTCTTTTGCGCTGCATAGTTATAAAATAAAAAGTTCACCATTGGTTTTTATTGTACGGTGCCAGCAGCAGCTCGCGCCTCCCCTGTAGTTGCTCCGCCCCCCCCCCCCCCCCAAAGGGAGGCCCAGCTCCCCGGTGGTGAAACGTGGTCCTAAGTAGATGTGCTTCGTTTCTCCCTAAGCAGAAGTGTCGCTCCCCTAACTAGATGTGTCTTCCGTAAGTAGACGTACATCTCCCCTAGTAGATGTCTGTCCCTCCTTAGCCGTAAGGAACCGGCCAGAGAGAATGACAATGTGGCCACCAAATTTTCGATGAGCAAAACCCCCTTCCCCCCACGTCGAAGCTCTGAAAAAAAATCTTGACTCCCCCCACACATGGTAATGTCCAAAAATAATGTATAATCCTCCCCTGAAAAAAATGTGCTTTTTGTACGCCTATCGAGACTGTCTGCATATGATTTCCTGTACCCAAATTAAGTTAAGTATAGCACCTCACACCGACATGTTACCACTAGCTGTAAGAAAAGCGTGCGATTTTAAAGAAAGGAAAACGTTGAGTTTAAAAATGTTCTATAAAACATCGGTGTTCCTTACATTCATCTTGTGTCGAGGGTTATACAATAAGTTGATGACCGCAATGTTTGCTTTCATGCCCACATTGCTTAACACCCTTAACATAGTCAGCACCTGAAAGGCTGAAGAAGCCTATGTGCCAGCAGGCAAAGGCTTTTCTGGAAAGCTATTTGAAAAAAAAACAACAACTAATATCTGTAGTTTCAAAGCCTTGCGAACACACACATCATTGGGGGGGGGGGGGGGAGCTAGAAGCTGAGGCATTTTATAAAATACTGACTGCTGTTGTAAAGCAATAGATTGATGCAACAGTGAGTTGCTTGGAGAAACGCAGACTGAGATACATATCCAGCTGGCGAAGGCCAATTGCGGTATAGCAGCAAATAACCACAATACAAGGCTCGTCCAGCGTTGACCGGCATTAGTTCTGATAAAGTGAGATCACCTCTACACGTTCGGTAGGTATAGGCGTGAAAGAAAAACGTCCACACAGGAAAAAGAACAACTTCAACAACAAAATTCTAATGGCTGCATTTAGCCGGCCGCAAAAACTGGCACGGATATTAAATGAGCAGTGCTGCTTGATAACGCTAGATATGAGGGGAGCTACTTAGTATGAAGTATAACCTATGCAGGACGGTATCCGGGAAAAACGCCCCCGACAAAAGGCCGCTAGAAAAAACGTCCCCAACTAAATGCCTCCTGGAAAAAACGCTGCCAGGAAAAAATGCCCTTAGGAAAAAATGCCTCTAAGAAAACACTTTTTTCCTTTAAAAGCCTTCTTTCTCCTTCAAGAAAAGCCTATGGATCCAGAACATCGTCTCCAATTATTGAGATCTCCCTATATATTCTACACAACAGGGACTTGGCACAAAATACAAGCAACCAGGAAAAAAAAAAAAAGACTCCGCGAGCGTCACCAACAATTATATGGTAACAGTAACATTTATTTATTATATAGTTACTACAGACTTGCTGGTGACGCCCACCGAATTTTTTCTTCTGGCCGCTCCTATTTTGTGCCAAGCCAGTTCTCGACTATCTACGTGGAATCACCCACAATTTTAAGCTCACTAACGGTGGGGATATCAAGTTAAGGTCTAAACTAGCCCCAGATTAGCTTAACCCTGGATATAACTAACCCTTCGACCTGGGAGTTAGTGGACTGGAGAAAAAAGTTGGTGATGCATGTTAAACTAAGTTGGGGGTTTGTTAGCTCTTTACTCCTTGACCTCGACCTTTAGGCTAATTAACCCTCGATATACTTATGTTAAAATGTTGTTAAAGTTCAGGAATAACGCTATAATCCTGGATGAATATCATCGCCTTTTACATCTCGGGGCTAACTACTCAGTACTAAGTTAGTCATCGACCTACAGGCTAAATTTTGCTTAGCCCTTCTCATTTCGTGATTGATATCACCATTTTCCCCTATTACCGAGCTTAACCCAAGGATTAAGTTTAAACCTCAACTGGATATCCCCACCGTAAGTCGTGCAAGTTTTTAAGAAAAATAGCCTATCTTTTAAGTAAATCAAATGCCAACGCAGCGAGTGTCATAAGGGTACAAATTCGCTAGAGGAATCCCTACTGGAAGCGTGGAATTGCTCACAATTTCTATTTTATTAAATAAACTAGCTGTACCCCCGGCGTAACATACGCCGGCTAGCTGGTTCCCGCATACCTGAGCGTAACACTGTAGTGGGCCTCGGTTTCCCCTATTGTGTGGTCTGAATATCCCCATCTCTGCTCCCTCTTTGAACCCCTGCTGATTTGTGTTACGGAAGTAAATGTTTATTTTCAATGGAGGACGTTTCTCTGTTCTGATACCAATCCCAACAAACCCAACAACGGTTGTGCATGCAGTGATTGTTACTCAACCAACTTTGAAACTCTTCCAAGTCGGCTCTTAAGAGCTAGCTTTCTTAATGCAATATGTCGATTGTTATAGGCCACATCTGTTTGTTTGACATTGTCGGTCGCTCGCCCTCTTTCATTATACACCCTCTTTCATTGTAGTGCATAATAATGATGAATTTGCTTGCCCAACCTAAGTGTATTATATAAATAGATTTCTTGGAGCCTTGCGCCAACTAAAGCAAACTAATGCTCGTATAATAGTTGAACCAGCTCAATTTTGAACCTTACTAGTTGAGGAAGTGTAGTCAACAATGGGGCGACCTGCAGATGCGAATCAAAAACCATTTACTTAGGAGCATTATTTCCTGGGGGGGGCGGTTTTTCCTATAGGGGCGTTTTTGTCTGGGGACGTTTTTTCCCGGGGGAGTTTTGTTGGGGCGTTTTTTCTGGGGGCATTTTGTCGAGGGAGTTTTTTTTCATAGAGCAATGCAGGGCGTCAGCAAATCTTGAAGATAATCGTCAAGTCGGACTTACCTTAATTATAGTGTCCGCGGCCTATCTCGAGTTCTCCGCAGAACGAACACAGATAATCGATTGTACGTTTTCAGTAGCAGAGTGCCTTGTTGATATCCAAGATGGTTACAAAAACAATGGCGGCCATCGATTAAAGCCACCCCGTCCAGGAAGACGTAACCGCTCATAAAATAGTTGCAGGACTTAAGAAACACCGTGCACACAACAGACTGTTATTCATATTCTGTGATTCTTATAGAATGCCGTCTCTTTCAAAACACCAAACCCTTGTCAACACACGAAACTTTGTCAACAAGTGGTTGGACTCCTGAGTGACAGTGAACTCGATCGCTCTGCACTTCAATCCTCCAATCACCCATACCACTCTCCAGTGAACGTTTCAACGATATGACGATCGACTTCCATGGCTTGCTGGTGACTTACATTCAGGTCGGATCGGTGAAAACACACGGTCCCTGGATGATGGTCAATTAGGTTCCACTAGGATGACCGCGGTAATAGTCTGCTGCGTGAGTTTTCGTGTACGTTATCTTATTTATGGATTGTGGGGGAGACTTTGTGTATCACATTCAGCTGCGCGGTTAAGAGAAGAAGAAAAACAAAATGCTAGTTTCTGTGTACAGCGAAACCATAAAGAGAATTTTAAACTTCCTGCGTGCAAAACGGAAAACTCACCGAAATGGAAGTTGATACTTGACGGCGTGAAAGGCCCCTTCCCTCCCCTACTAAATTTCCGAGGGTCCCAAATTTGGGAACAAAAGTGACCCTATGCGTCCCCAAATTAAACGACAAAGTTAGCCCCTAAGGTCCTAAATTTTAGAACAACAGAGTCTTTGAGAACCTGAATTTAAGAACAAAAGCATCCCTAATTTCAATTTCCTTGATGTCACGAATTTAAGAAGAAAAGTGTCCTAATGTCCCGAATTTAGGACGAACGTGTCGCTTACATGGCGAATTTGAGACAACAAAAATGTCCCTAACGCCCCTAATTTAATGACCTGAGTGCCCTAACGTCCCGAATTTAAGGACAAAACTGCCCCTTACCTGCCGAATTTAACGACAAAAATGTCCCTAATAACACCCCTAATTTAATAACAAAAAGTGCTCTATAACATCCCGAATTTTTGGGAAAAAACTGTCCGTAAGATCACGATGGATTAGATTGAGTAAATGGATCCTCCATTTTTTCCCTTTTCGATGATCCATTTAGAAAAAATTGCGCCCCCTTCCCTCCTCCTTCCTCCCTCCCTGCTCGTTAGCCCACGGCGGCACGTGTCACACAGGAACTCGGCGTCTCGTGCCCGCACGCCGATTGGATACATTCTGTATACATGATGAAAGGGCAGAAAGCAGCCATAATGAATGAATGTGTTTATTGAACTCTACAGGCCTATACCACACGCCATGGCTGTTTGCTGTGACGTGCCTATCACGTGACTGGGCTAGTCCAATCAGACGGCCAAACAGCCGTTGTTCTCGTTCGTCATTGGCTAACTCATGGTGACGTCACGGCAAACAGCCATTGCGCTTGGTTTACATACCCGCGCGAAGCCAGAAGTCAGATCGTAGACTACAATTGAGCGTTATTAAGTTTTACGCTTATATGCGCTATTTTCATCACTGGAACTCGCGCTGCACGGGTTTATTGATAACTTGCCTCACGTTCGAAGTGATTATTTGTACTCGTACGTTGTCCAGAGCGACCTAAGGAGCGTTTTAGCATCGAGGTAAAAGCCGCGGCCATTACCGGAAGTTAGACTGAGATAGCAAAAATTGAAAAGCTTCTCACATCGCTCTGGACAACCTAGTGGTACAAATAATGACTTAGAACGTGAGAAGTGTTAACATTAAAGAGGTTCAGCGCGAGTTCCAGTGATTATAAAAGTGATTGCAGAAAAAAAAAATCGGATTTTTCTACAATATGTTTTCTGGCTGCCATGGTTTCATCCCTTTCATATATGTACAGTACTCAGTCTCCATGCGACACGTGTGCGACGAGGCATGGAGTCTCTGTGCGTGTCACATCCAAAGAAACATCCAAAGAAACGTCCAATATAATTGTTTTTATTGTTGCTCTTGATGATGGCTCTGAAAATGAGCCGAAACGTCAAGTTTTGATGTATTTTTGTGCACTTTCCGGCTTTTACTGTATAACATAACCTCAATAACACGGCACAATGAGCCTGTTTGTGCTGTGGTATACGTAGATGTACGCAAATTAGGAAAATATTATTACGATTTTCCTGATAAATCGTCAGCAATCCCAGGCAGTACTTGAGGTTACCTGCGACTACAAAGTTAAGTAATTTTCGACGCAGATTCTCGGTCTCTTCCTCACAATCGCATGTAACGACTTGTCAATTTGCCATGTTAGTAATGACGCCATAAGATAAATAACCCTAAAGGGACCCGCGCACTAAGCCACCAAGCCGCGCGATCAGGTCGCTGAGGCCAACGAGAATGCTTACGGTATATGTAGCACCGCGCACTTGGCCGGCACGGCCATTCTGTCGCATCGGCCACTGGGATCCCGGTCGGCGTGCAGGCGGGCCACAGGGCGACCATACCTGCTCCGCGTTCATTTTTCACTACGTCATCGAGAAATATCGATGAAAAACGGACGTAGTCGCGCGATCACGTTGCCGTGTTTTTTGGCCGCGACGACCACTGGCGTCACGACCTGGCCCCAAAATGTCTGCTTTAAATTTTTGTTACCAATAAGAAAATCTGCCCAAGCTTTAATGTGCGCGTAAATTTAATTAATTACCAGATTTTTAACTGGCGTGCAGATTTTTTCTACATGCAGATTTTATCAGAGTGGGACGTGTTCACTCCACCTCAAAGGGAGAAATGGCAGAAGGGCTGGAGCATAAATATGCTGCATCTCTTTCCGTGATAAACTGATTTATCGCGTTTAAACAGATGCCGTGTTTGGGGCGTTTTTTAAAGCCCATTGCTGAATTGGCGCTTTTCTAGTGACGATGGAGACGCTAGAGATTGTTTGAGCATTGTTTTTTTCACCGCATTTTATTGTTGTTGTTGTTCATTCTTAATGGGCACGAACCCAACCGGGTAAGTAGGCAACGATGACACGGTTAGGATTCGGCTAAGTTAAAACATCAGCTACAACAACAACAACAACAAAAACAACAAAACGCACCATGAAACAACCGAAGCAACACTAAAATTTCTCGTTGGCCGTAACTGCAGCAGACCGGTTTTTTTGGGGGGGACGCCTTTTTAGTCCGCCATTTTGAATTTACATGAAAGTTGGATTGGGCCTTTGTTGACGAACATGTTATTCTCAAAATTCGCAACCCCAGTTTGTGTGCTACCAGACGAACGATTTAGAGCTGCCTTGACGAGGATTCGAACCCAAGGCCATAACTTCATTACCGTAGTTAAAAGAAGATTCACTAAATGCCACTGGAATGGAAGTACCGCGCACAGACCCAAGAAAGGGCTGGGGCAACCTTTAGAGAAAAGGTGCAGTTCTTACCCTTTTCAAAGCCTTTTTAGCCTTTTTTTCAATACACCTTTAAAGCACGGCACCAGCAAATGTCGACACCAAAAGGCCATTTAAAAAATACAAAACAGGTATTTTTCGAAAAGGGGAGGGGCAATGCCCCCCCTATCCCGTCTCTATACCCGTGCACGGCACCGGTAATGGAAATCCACCCAAAACTGGTATAAGAGAAGCCGCCAAGTTTCCCCAAAAGGGTCAGCCTTTGAAAGTAGTTATATCATTATACCATTATACCAGGTTAATCCTATTAGCCAAGTCAATCGCACCTACTAATAGTTCGAGAGTTAAATGAAAACTAGAAGATTGCAATCTTCAAGTTTTCATTTAACTTTTGAACTATTATTCGGTGCGATTAACAAGGCTCCTACATCGAAGTGCTAAATCACAACATTCACCCGCAGCCACAACTGACAATTTTAGCACTGCCTGGTATTGATCAAGTTCAAGTTTATTACGAGAGTAAAAAAAAAGGCCCCAACGCTATAACTGACAACCATTACATTCTAACAATTACGCCCTAACAATTAAGCTCAAACACCAATACATCATCTACTTGGCGGCGTCACATTAGCGTGTGTCTAGATAACCGCACTTATATTTTGAACCACGTGTACTGCCAACAACTGGAGCACACTCTTCGGGACGCATTACGATAAAATTATCTTGCATTTTAATCTTTTAAACTGACGTAAACGTCCGCCCGGTTATCAGATCATTTAGACAGCATCCAGGACTATCTCCTTTTCTCCTTATTTTTGTAGTCATGTTTACGTTCGATACACTTTGTATGTTTTCTCAACCGACCGTTATGAAACCTGAAGCTGCAATTCATCAAACCGAAAAGTAGCTTTCCTCTTTCTTCACGCCATGTTTCCCGTTGCCCAGCCCCTGATCCAATGATTCTTTTCAACGTCGGATTATTTGACGTTTAGCTTGTAACCTGGACAATGGCATTTGATGCGTGCAAGTAGCTTTTTCTCAGATCAGCTGTTGGCGTTTCGATATCGATTGCTTGCCGACGCTCCGACTATTCCCTGTAACTACCCCCCCCCCCCCACCCTTTTTTCTGTCGTCTTCGCCAAGAGTGATGTTGATTCAGCCGGGTCCCGACGTTCATCCAAGAAGAAAAATCGTAATGATTTATTTATTCCAGCAAATGCACGAAATTTAACGCTATACTACAAAAATAAAACAAGTGAAAATGTGCACGCTTGTGCAACGTAACATACGACCCAAAACAGGAAGCCAGTATATTGTGCGCGCAGCGTATCTTGAGTCCTGCAGGTATTTTACGAGCGGCTACATCTTCCTGGAGGGAGCGGCTTTAATCGACGGCCGCCATTGTTTTTGTAACCATCTAGGATATCAACAAGGTGCTCTGCTATCGAAAACATACAATCGATTAGCTGTATTCGTTCTGGGGCGAACTCAAGCTAGGCCGCGGACACTATAGAGTGCACATAAAATGTACAATTTGCGACGTTTCAAAGCCATCCCCGCTACGTTATCAAGCAACGCAAAATAAAAGATCGTCTAAGAAGTCAAAGTCGAGTTAATCACTTTAAAATCCATAAACACCTAAAAACTCAAAGCACATGAATAAAAATGACTAGCCATATCGTTAATTCGCTTCGCTCACTCCACTGGCGTCGATCCATGCTTCATGCAATTTCTTTAATTCCAAGAGCAGCACAAAATCGATGGGACTGATTATTTCGACGCAACCTAATTGCAATTATTGCTCACAGTTCGTCCATCACATCCCTCAGCACGCCTGCTCATGACGTCGTAGTTTTATCAGGAATAGTTTGTTCGGGCATAATCAACTTTGCATGAACAAATTTATGACCTCATGAACAAACATCACGATGGTAAAAGAAAAAACTTTGACGTTATTTTTGCAGTGTTTTTTCGCGTTTTTGAGGGTCATAAAATCAAGTTACAGCGACAAAAATAAGCCTAACGGTTGCGCGATTTATTATCTTTCATTTGGTCCTGCTCCCATGTTTGTAGGTGCCTTGATTCAAGAGGAGTAGAACCTCAACACGCACTCACGCACGCACATCATACGATTTTAACGATGTATAGATAGCTAAAACGAACCTAAAGCAGCTCAGAAACTGCCAGCAGTGTTGCACTAGTAGGCAAGATGTCAGGTTCATGTAGGCAGTAGGCAGTTTCTAAGCTGCATTAGGTCGATTTTATTTACTATTTTTATTCTTGTGCTTCTTTTTTACGTTATTGTATGAGCGGCGTATCTTGAGTCCAGGAAGTATTTTATGAGCGGCTAAGTCTTCCTGGTGGATGCTGCTTTAATCGATGGCCGCCATTGTTTTTGTAACCATTTTGGATATCAACAAGGCACTCTGCTACCAAAAACGTACAATCGATTATCTGTCTTCGTTCTGCAGCGAACTCAGATAGGCCACGCACACTTTAAGGGTTTGAAAGTGTTTAACTTGATTTTGGCTTTTAGCCGTATCTTTCATTTTGTATTGATTGATATCGCAACGAGGATTGCTTCGAAACGTCGCAAATTGTCTATTTTATGTGCAACCTACTGGTTTTCTTATTTTTGATCGTTACCTCTTAATGCTAAAACGATTTCACAACATAACATATGCACGTTTTAGAGTTTTACCGATACTTCACCCCGGACATTTCCAGATTCCGATTCCCGTTTCACTTGGCATCGTCTTTGTCAACTTGCCGGTCCTGGAAGGAGCTACCTTGGGCTAACTTTTACATAGGGCTGAAAAAAAATTGAAAGTAGGGACCACTTTATTCGACTTACTATCACACGTTCTATTTAGATATCTGGGTCTTATTTTACCTTTTTTTTTTTTACCGAGTTGAAATAAGAAAATATTTGCGGGTGCTCCTTTTTTATAAGTCACCCTGTATACCAGAAGAATCCGTCAGTCAACAAAAAGCTCTGAAAGTGCACAAAAAAAGCAGACGTTTCGGGATTTGCTGGATCCCGTCATCAAGTGCAACGAAATTTAAAAATACAGCACACGTATCATGCTATGGTTAAGGCACAACACTGATACACAATAGACCATGGCATGATAAGTGCTGTATTTTTTTACTTTTTGCTCTTGATAACGGGGGGGTGGGGGGGGGGGGGG
>JAHWFP010069390.1:0-26747 GCA_023313725.1 Lithobius niger | reverse complement strand
CAACACTGCATTTTTACTGCATTTTTATGCACTATCAAGGCTTTTTATTGACTTGCCATCTTTGGTACTTTTATTTCTAAGCAGAATCCGTCATCGCCGCATTCAGCCCCTTTCCCCCGAGTAACCGTCCCCTGGTTGACAGTTGGCTTAACTTCGACGTAGTTTTTCTAACAAATTTTATCCTGGAATGCCTCGATTTGACAGCAACAGTATTTCGACGGAACTGACAAGAAAAACTAGGCTATTGACAACAAATGGAAAACCCTCCCAGTATACAGTTAGAGTAGGATTTTTTTTCCCCGCTTGTGTTGGGTCGTTTGAGCTTGGCCAAGATAGATTTGTTATTTTCTGTTATTTGTTATTTATTGGCATACGAAAACAGCAAACGAACACAACTGGTTGAATGCCTTAAAAAAATAAAATAACTTTAACAAAAGAACCAGCGACATTGCAGATAGCTTTCTACTCACGAATGCGACGTTTGAAAAATATGTTGATTTTTATAAATGTCACCGGAAGGTCTCCTCAATTTTTGGCAGCCGATTTAGCACGTCCCTTTGACGACTAAAAAAGTTGACTGACGAAACTACTGACGATAGGCTTTGAAATATTGAGTACATAATGCAACAAAATGCCGTGGAAATGCCAAGTAACTATACAAAGTTTAAGGGAAATCACAGCTCTGTACATTAGGCAATAAGAAATAAAACCAACTTAAGCAACAATTTTAATTAGGGGAGTATTTTTTAAACCAAAAAATGACCACCAGGATCCTTCTCGGTTAGTCTTAAGTCATCATCCACCCCAGACCAAAAATAGTATAAGAGAAGTCGCATAGTTTCTAAAATAATGATCAGCATTAGAAACTAGACTAACAAATTTGTTTGTTTGTTTAATGAATGATAAATATCACGAAGCATGTAAAATTCTTACGTGTTCTAACTACCAAAGAATAAACAAAGTATAAAATAAATAAGCACTTCCGCCACTTTCGAAAATGTTTAGGAGCACACCTCTATCGGGGAATTTAACAGCGCTCTCTATTACATAATCTAAAAGTAGTAACAGTCACAATTACCGGTTAAAAATGTGTTAGGTTTTAGGCCTAGTTTTAGATTTTAGGCTTCATTGTCAGCTTTTAGGCCAATTTTGACCTGCTGTTTTAATTTTGTAAGTAGCACCTAATGGAGAGTTGGGTTGGAGAGTAGGATTATTCATTTATGCAACACGGTACGGAAACTTGACGTTGCCGTGGCAACGTGATTTAATGTCTTAATGTTCAGCTTTTAGGCTTAATTGTTTTTACCTGCCGTTTTAATTTCGTAAGTAGCAGCCAACGTAGAATTTGGTTCGAGAGTAGGCTTATTCATCCATGCAACACGGTGTCGAGACTATTTTAAATTAAGCTAATGTGTGTCGTTACCGAAATCCTTTTTTCGTTATGGTTGCGTTGTCTTCCTGTAGTGGTTAAATGCGACGATCAGTATCATTATTTCATTGAGTTAGGTCCAGAAAGCTTATTAGCTGTAAGGGAGCAACGATGTTTTAATTTGCTGTGTTTAAAGTCCACTTAACTATCATTGAAAAAGGAGACGGATCGATGGACAAAGTTATGGCTATAGTCTTCCCAGCCGTTTCGGCCGTACAGAAGACTAAAAAGGAAAAATTAAATAAACAATACAATCATACACACAGCATATACACTAAAACCTAAAATATGGTGTGTGTAGACAGCCTGTCAACACATATAAATATTGTGCGAGTTCCTGAGTGACTACGTTAGATTCCAAAGCGGATTTCTGAGTGACTATATTGAAGCTATGTAAGGTAGACAGCCTAATTTTGTAAATTTAAAGGTTTTTCTATTTCTGATTTAGTTCATTACATGCTATTGTTAGTTTTAAATCGTTTGGCAAGTTATTGAATTTACGACGAGCATAGTATTTTCCCCTTATTTTCCGTAAAAATTCCTCCGTAAAGGTATGGGTAAGTTCAGATTGTCAAATATATGATTTTCCTTTCTGGGTGGTAACTAACGCCATCAATCGGCAGCCAACGGCAACAGGTAAATCAGCAGCGAATTGGAGCTTTTAGCGACCATATTGCATACCCTAGTTTCGTATGCTCTGCTGCTTGCAAGGTCCGGCCGGTAGTATTATATAGTTAAACCATTACTCAACTCAAACCGTAAACTACTACGTGAAATGAATGCTAGTAGTAAAAAAATATCTTACCGGCTGTAGAGGAGCAATTCCCCCCTTTCCTCCTACGCCCCTCCCCCCTCCCCCAAATGCTACATTTCTCTCCGTTTAAAAGAATGACCCTTTTTTGAGTTTGTGTTGCCCTTCGAACTCTTGTTTCCCATTTTTTTCCTGTTATAACGACGTAAAAAAACCAGAGACGAAGATAATAAAAAGCGTTATAACGAGGTCCAATTTAAGTAGTTGATTGAAGGGCAACGATCCGTCAACCAATCAGGTCACAGGACGCATCACGTTGGTTGGCCTGAGGCGGAATTCCTCCTAGTTACGTCGACCAATCAACGGGGGCCTTTTAAAGTAGAAGGAAGCACGATACCGAATCCGTCATAAAAAAAAGAAAACGACTATAAAAGAAAGAAAAATTGGGGGGAAAAGTTCCATTTTGGGGTCTGCTGCACTAATAAGACCTGGAACCAAAACGTGTACTTTCAATAACCCCCCGTATCGGGTTTTAGAGCTTTTCTTGTCTGTGCTCACGTCAGAGTATTGGAAATCACAAAAACCCGTGGGTTGGGATTTTGTTTTGGTTGTGGGGGTAAGAGCGCGTTTACGCCTCGACCCGCGTTTGCATTCTCGCAGCTGACATTTACTCGCGATGGCAAAGGTGTCTTTGCCATGCTAACAACGCTTCTTGGATTAGCTAAATCCTATATCGTTTCAGCAAATTCTTGCAGTCTTATAATTCGTGACAGTAAGGTAAAGAAATTCTTCTGGCGAAACAATTTCCCAATCGCTTCTAAACTTAACTAAACCATGCGCAATGGCTGTTTGCCGTGACGTCACCATGAGTTAGCCAATGACGAACGAGAAAAACGGCTGTTTGGCCGTCTGATTGGACTAGCCCAGTCACGTGATATGCACGTTACAGCAAACAGCCATGGCGCATAGAATAGCTATATCGTTAATTCGCTTCGCTCACTCTATTGGCGTCGATCCATGCATTATGTAATTTCTTTGATTCCAAGAGCATCACAAAATCGATGTACTGATTATTTCGACACAAACTCATTGCAATTGTTGCTTACAGTTCGTTTATCTCATTCCTCAGCATTATCAACATTTCACATACATCCTTCCAAACATACGATTTGTTTGTTTCCACGTTTGTACGTCTTCTGCTCCAGAAGTAATCCCCTACGAAGGTGAGAGATGAAAGATTGAAAAAGATCAAAGCGAAACACACATTGAAAAGGTTTCGTTTACGTGGAAATCGTTCGCGTTGCTCGCTCAACCCACACACCTCCGTGCTTTAGAAACACGAATGTTTGGCACGCATTTATTTTTTTAATTTTTCCATGCATCAAGTCAGTTGATACAAAACCAATTTTAAGAAGTATATGTTGCAAAATACGTTGTCCCCAATTTCAGTCGCCAATTTCAGTCTTGTGGCCGCTAGTTGCCCAGTTCGAAATCGACCTAAACTTCCGATGTTGTTGTGAAAGAGTCTTGTGGTCGAACCAGTTAACGCGACGTAGCTGCCCCATCTAGGCGAAACGGTGGCTTTGCTGTAGCACATTTGCGATACCATTGAAGCCGAGAAACAGACGCAGACTGCAATACCGTAGCCACGCGAGGTTGCTGCCCCTCCAGATTAAAAAAAAAATAAGCTCCACTACAGTACACTTGTGAGTTGGTGGAAGCCAGCAATAATTGACCAAGGGACCGGTAATTATTTACCGGGGAGGGAAGGGATGGAGGACATAAAAATGTAACGTCAGTATTCACCAAAATCTTGACACCCACTCCCAATGAAGGCCCAAAACTAATATGACCGTTGGTAATATCCCTGTAGTATATTTAATCTTTAAACAAAACTTGTTTAGGACTCGCGCCAAGATCTTCAATCGTTTGAAGTCGTGATAGCAAACGCCAAGCTCTTTCGCCAAGTTAATCCAACCAAGTAGTAATAGTTCGAAGGTTAAATGAAAAAATGTGAAAATTGTTTACTGCATAACCATAATTTTCAAGTATTTTATTTGAAAGTTTGAAGTCTTAGGCCCGTATTCCGAACGCTGACTTAGTACTTGACTTGAACTCAAGAACGTGCTTCAGTACGCGATGGTATTCTGTAAGCTTACTTAACTCGAGCACTGACTCCAATCCTGAGTAACTTAAAGCCGTTCTCGAGAATGGTATTCTGAACGAAAACTCACACTTCAACCGGGACTCAAAGTCAAGTTTCAAGCACGGAATACCGAGAAAGGTACGAGGTATGCTCAAGTCCTCCCTTAAGCAAGAAGCGGCTTGGCTGCTAAACCGTTGTGCATTTATAATAATACTAGCTGAACTACCCGGCTTCGCTCGGGTGGCGTAATTTTGACCTTTACTAAATATTTCCCTGAGTTTCCAACAATTAGAAATGAAGCTGTAGCCAGTGGATAAACTGGTCTTCTCCCCTACCTACTCCCAATCTACAGTCTTCTAAGCTTGTTCTCGACGCGTGCTGGACACTATATTGATAACAACCAGGCAACTACGACAGGGAAAGCCTCAATTCCTTTCAAAGATAACAGTATCCTGCCCTACTTTGGTCCTAGTTTCGTTTTGCTAGTGGTTTCGTTTAAGAGCGAGTTGTTAGTAGTGGCATCTAGTGAACGATCTGAGAAGCTCGCTCTCGCTCCGTCTGGTCACTCTCGTGCTCAGCTCTACGGTTTTCCTGGGCAACTCTCTCTTATAGTATAGCATAATAATAATAAAATTTACCATCATTGTGTGGAAGGAAGACGGAAGGGCTGTGGAGCCTCTTACTCCGTTCCTGGGCTATCAAAATTGAAAAATTTTAAATCAAAATTAAAAATTAAAAATCAAAATTTTAAAATCTACACATAAAAACCACATTTTGGCAGCCCTACACATGGCGGGGCAATTGCGGTGACGATCACCAGGCTTTCAGTACAGTGAGCATTTAATCACGTGGTAAAGGACAAATAATTGCAACGTCTTCTTTTGGTTGGAGTGCAGAGAGCAAAGCAGTATGCACTCCTGATGCACTCCTGATGCCATATACTGATGGCAAACTCATAGTGAATAAATTCGCATTTGCCACTATAGTTTTTACAACCAGCTAAATACAGATGCAAACCTATTTACGTTGCCTTTTGGAATTATGTGTCAGACTGCCTGAGCGGTAGAACCTTGGCCTTTGATTTCAAAGGTCCTGGGTTCGATTCCCCGTTCAGGCAGTCTGACATATAAGTCCAAAAGGCAACGTAAATAGGTTTGCATGTGTATTTAGTTATTTCTTGTGAGCCTCTGGCTTTCCCGTCTTTTTTTTTACACCAGTTTGCCTTTTTTTAATTTTTTATTTCCATAGTAAACAATAGTGTACATAAACACTACGAAGCCATTTCTACAAAACAATTTTAGCAATACGAGTAGATGGGAATACATAGCCTACATGAAAAGGAAATCTGTAATAACATAACATTTCAAGAATTTTTTGAAGTAAATACAAAATATATAAATGACAGACAGTTTTTTTTAAGTTGTCATCACCTACCCAACACCTAACTTTCGTGTTTAGTTCCGTAGGTCCTTTTTCAATGGTCCACATTTCTTTAGTTAGAATTTTAAAGACTTCGAATAAATTGCTTAAAATTCTAAAGTTTGCCACTTGTGTGCCAGAATTGGCTAAATTTGTAAGCTGTATTTGTGTTATATTGCTTGCTACTAATTCTTTTTCGTGTTTCTTCTTCATAAAGGACAAGAAACGCTCTCACTACCCCCGCGATAGCTTTCGCAAAATTTACGTAGATTTCAGCGACTGTGCCGAACCTCCTGATACGACGGGGAAAAAAAATAGAAAGTGGCGGGAATCCTTTGCAATATTTGCATACGTTTGAACTAATGTTGCAGAACTGAGTAATGCAGGAAAGCTAAAATGTAGGCAGGCGCCAATCACATAATTTCGTAATTGTTCAATTCTTAAGTTTTTAATTGCATGCCTCTAACGTATAACGAACTTATTTTAGTTAAAAGAAATACCTTATCATCGAGTTTTGAATGTCGGTCTTTTAAGGAAAAAATTAAAGTTTTGAATAAAAGAAACTAAAATCCACGGGCCTACATTAGTGCAGACGAAATTATTTTCTAGCCTATAAGACGTAATATTTCAACTATCAGTTCAGTGTAAAGACATTTACATTTAATTACAAGAATTATATAAGGATGTTTACGTAAAATAAGCCAGTGTAGAAAGCGGATTTTGGCGTTTGCATTTTGTCGTATTTCGTCGGCAGAGGGCGGCAACACTTTCACTTTCGGTTATCGCTGTTCCATTCTTGCTCTTTCGGTTATGATTTTCATAAAACCAATAGCGCTAACACCAATGACTCCACAATGGTTTACTGTTCTTTTATTTTACATGTTTTCCTACGGAAGCCTATAGAGCAGCGACATTTGCCGCCATATTGGCACCAGTATGGGTTTTGGAGGGCATAACTACAAGGTGCACTACATAAAAATGGAGGGAAAAACAACGAAAGAGCGGATTTCTTAGGCTTAAAATAACGTTGTTTTCTCCAACAACAAAAATCGCGCGTTTCAGGTCTAAGAAATCAATCTTCACAGCATCGGCTACAGTATGACGCCCTTCTGTTTCTCTCTGCAGTGCCCCTTGCAGCTAACCCATTAAGGCTCCAGCATAGTGTTATATACAATAATACTGCGTCGTGTCACTGCTCTATAGGAAGTTTCGGAGTAACTTAGGAATGGTATTCTGTAACTCGTGCTCGGCTAAGCATGACTTGTGAAATCTTGCTCAAGTCAAGTACGAGTCGCCGTTGGGAATACGGAATCCATACTTGACTTCAATCCGTGCTCAGTGGAGTCGCACTGGGAGCCAAGTACTGAGCCAGTGTTCGGAATGCGGGCCTTAGTCGGTGGGATTAACTGGGCGAAAGAGCTTGGCGATTGATATCGCGACTTTAAACGGCCGAAGAGATTGGCGGGAATCCTTCACAAGTTTTGTTTTGGGGAGATACCAGACCTGCTAGATCCAAATTGATGATACTCGTTTCTTATCCTTAACAGTTAGGCTGCGAGATTAAAAGCTGTAAATCCAGCTTTACGTTTTCGGGCTTTAGTAGGTTTCCTACGACGACTATAACCCCGCCAACAATGACAACAACTTCCCCGTTCCATGGGTTTTCCCCCATGGGGCACCCCGGCGCCATGTCCCTCGGAAGGATGCGCGTCAAATCGTAAAGAAGAACCACAAGACAAACTCTGTAGTTTCACGATTTTGAGCTGATGTGCAGGGTTCCTATCCGATCCGACGGATTTTAACATATTTTTGGCACGAATGTTTATCTAGCCATATACAGCCTACGCGTAAAATATGTTGAAAAATATATTTAGCTAAGGCTGAGATATTCAGCATCAACATTTTTGCTTTAACATGGGTGACTGACGTAAACTGACGTCAAACTGACGTAAACTGACGTCAAACTGCACTATTATGTCTCGGCGTAATATATCTAAACACACGCTAGTGTGTCGCCGCCAAGTAACAGTAGATCATCCCATTGTAGACATCCGATGGTTGAAAAATTGATTGTTAATGATAAAAAGGCGGCTCACTAGCAGACATGTGTCTGTGAACTGTAAGCAACTGAAAGTTTATTTTGGCATGTTGAGGATAAATCCCAATGCGGCAGAAATGTTTCAAATTGTGGAAAATGCAAGGGGAAGGGTAAGAGATTAAGAAAAACCCGAATTTAAACGCCGACCGCTTTTGGGAACTTGGCTGATTTTTCTACCAGTTTTGGGTGGATATATATTTACGTAATGCAACTTACAAAACAGCAGCCAAACTGGTAACGAGTAGCGCAGAGAACAGATGTAAGGCTGCATTACAAAAAAAAAACTTAAAATCGGCTAAACAAGATGTGCTACTGCGTAAGTGATACAGTAGCTGAAAATCGGCACCCACCCGTGGCTTACAATTTGCGTTTTTATCACACCTTATACATATTTAGGCTTTTTCCCGTTTCACTGGTTTTAAGATACTTTTTTTTTTCTAATGCGGCGTTAATGATTGTGGTCTTACGCAGTCCTGATGTAGTATTATCTCGATGTTTTTTTTTTTTTTCAGACATACTCGATGGATTGCTATTTTCGCCAGACGTGGGTGGACCAACGCCTGTCGTTTACCGGTTCTATGGATACCATGACCCTTAGCATAAACATGCTGGAGCGAATTTGGAAGCCGGACACTTATTTTCACAACGGAAAACTGTCCTACGTTCACGTGATCACTGTTCCCAATAAGTTCGTCCGTCTCAATCAAGATGGACGAGTCCTTTACTCTCAAAGGTAATATTTTATTTATTTTTTGTGTGTAAGGGCACGTTTACGCAACCACTCGATTTTGCATTCTCGGAGTTAGAAGCTAGAAATCACGTCAAACTCCAACATGGCGGCAGTTTTATGTCTGTCGCTTCGTAACGAAAACAGCAAATTACAAGAGTTCAGAAGCGTTTGGGAAAATTGTTTCGTCATGAAGAATTCTTTATGTTATTGGCACGGATTAAAAGACTGCAAGTATTTACTCAAACGATGTCCATTTAGCGTTGTTACCATGGCAATGTCACCTTTGCCATCGCGATTGAGTTCTAGCTGCTAGAATGCAAAGGCGAGTCGCTGCGTAAACGCGCCCTAAGCGTAAGGATCCGCAGGCGAGAGGCCCCAAATACAGAGGCGTGCACGGGGAGGGGGAGGAGGGGCATTGGCCCTGCCCTTTTCAGAAAAAAATGCCCTTTATGCAAAAAAAAAAATTACACCCTATTGTGCTTTTTTCCCTAATAAATGCTGGCGCTGCAGGCCAGAGAAAGGGCCTAGAGGCCTAAAAGGGCAAAAAGAAGGGAGGAAAGGGGAAGAAAGGGTAAATAAAAGAGAGTGACAAACTGAGTAACGCTAAAAAAATATTTAAAAAAGGTAAAAAAAAAAGTGACGGGAAAAAAACCTCAGCGTGCTCTTTTACTTAAAATTGACCCTGTCTTCTGGGAGGTCTGTCCCCGCTACTGCCCAAAAAGCTTGGTTACAGTGCTTGATTTTCTGATTTGGTGACTTACACTGTAAAAATTTAAATAGTGGAAATCAGTAAATTGCTCTAATTCAGTGAATCACTCACCGTAAATCGGCGGTAAATATTCCCAAATAGCTAAGTCATTGTACAACGACATACATCAGTAAATCAAAGGTAAATTACTGTCAATTTGTAAATCCTGTACGTCAGTAAATCACACAAATCAAGAAATCATTTTTAAAACACTGTAAGTCGACCGTAAATATCCCTAGGAAAATCACTGAATCGGCATAAACCAATAAATCAAATGTAAATTACTGTAAATTTATAAATTGCGTTAGTCAGTGAATCATCCTAAATCAGTAAATCATTCGCGAATCACTGTAAGTCGGCATAAATCAGTAAATCGGAGTGTATGGATTAATCAGATTTATGCCAATTTACAGTGACTAGGGTGATTTAGGGTGATTTACTGGTTTAATCGTTTAGATTTACAATTATACTGTAATTTACATTTGATTTGCTGTTTTACAGCGATTTAGCTATTTAGGGAGATTTACAGTTAATTCACAGGTTTACGGATTCATAGTGATTTACCTTTGATTTACCGTTTTATAAAGATTTACTTCCGTAAAACACGCGACGTTCACGCTTATCGGAAAACTTTTCCACGAGCTGGTCTCGAAAAAAAATGGGAGACACCCAGACACAGCAAGTCAGGTGGTGTGTGGTAGCAGGTTTCCACAGCATGGGACCTTTCCTCTAGTCAAGAAGAAATTAACGTTCTTGTTAGACATGACTACTACCTTCTGGACCTTCTCATTTTGTCAGAAAATACCTTTCAGTCAATGGGGGGGGGGGCACAACAACCGACAGGAATGTTCGTTTGTCTGTCTTGCTTTCCGTGATCGTTGGGTACACAGAGGCCGTGGTCCTCTACTTGTTTAAATGTGTTCGTAACAAACATAAACGACAAGATTTATTAGGCCGGTTTGTAGGCTACTTCCAGGCATATGTTGGCAAAATGTGGAAGCTCATTTCTAGTTTAGAGAAGAAGAAATATCTGGTAAACCTCATAATTTAATGCTTATTTGGCTGAACCGGCTCAATTTTGAACATTACCAGACTTTCAGAGAAGAAGAAATATCTGGTAAAACCTCCCTTTACAGATATTTCTTCTTCTGTAAAAGTTTGGTAATGTTCAAAATTGAGCCGGTTCAGCCAGATAAGCATTAAATTGCTTCGGCTGACTTAAGGCTCGAAAAAAATTAATTTTAAAAAATTGGATAGTCTCAATTCCCTTTTTATATATGTGACGTAGGGTGAACGTAGGGTTAATCAATTCAGTAACATTCTGTATTATATGAGGTTAGTCGACTCTATACCGCGCAGCCCAACCAATACTCGAATTGATATTTTTAATTTTCTGAACAGCTATCACCTCTTTCTGCAGTTCACGATGAAGGCGCCGACTCAAAAAAAACGTAATAGTTCTTCCTGGCGTCACAATCTTCACGAATTTCTACAATAAAGTTGACGAAGATCATTTCCGAAAGCCGACCCAAACAACAAGATCTGTTAACTTTAAATCCTACGCTGACCCTAACTACCACGTTGCGGGGCTTAAGAATGAACTTCATAGAATTTATGTCCACTCAACCAAAAACTGGTATTGACTGATGAGTTTAAAAATACATTTTTCACTAATATACCTTGCCTGGGTTTGCATTTTCGCAATGGCTTACTCAATTCAGGAAGCCACCACTGATCTCCATTTTCTTATAAACCCGTGCATTAAGGGCATTACTATAGAGCAGTGACATTTGCCGCCATGTTGGCACCAGCTTGGCGCCAGTATGGGTTTTGAAGGGCATAACTACAAGGTGCACTACATAAAAATGGAGGGAAAAACAACGAAAGAGCGGATTTCTTAGGCTTAAAATAACGTTGTTTTCTCCAACAACAAAAATCGCGCGTTTTAGGTCAAAGAAATCACTCTTCACAGCAACGGCTTCAGTATGACACCCTTCTTTTTTCTCTCTGCAGTGCCCCTTGCAGCTAACCCATTAAGGCTCCAGCATAGAGTTATATACAACAATACTACGTCGTGTCACTGCTCCATACCCCTTCGGAAGAAACTAACTACTTGGAGACAAAATTCTGCGTGTAAGCAAAAACGGCAGTGCACTAAAAAGCCGACGTCAACCTACACCCTTCCCCCTTCACACCACCCAGAACCAACACTTTAAGATTCCAGGCAGATATACTGAAGACATTATTTATAGCAAACCCTGCAATTACCCCGAGTGCACGGCCACCCATTAAGGCCAAAGTAATTATTCATGCCGCAGAGAAACTGTATCGGACCACAGTCAGTAAACTATCCGCCCCGACCTACAACAATATTAAGGGGGTAGACAAAATGGCCGCCACGAGTGACCAACTGCATTGCTTCAGATCTCTTCGGAAACTGGCAGAGCAAATCGCATCGGTGAATTTCTGCACGGAGAGTCCCGCCCTCTACTGCTCAATAGCGGAACCGACTAAAAGCTGAGTAATTCACTAACTTAATTCCAGTAATCACCCTGAAAACAGCTTACACGTACAAATAAATAAATTTCCGCATTTTTGCCAAGGAGCAATTAAATTTCTCTACTGCTCATAGCTCTTCGGTAAATAGCGACATGTTCGTTTATCCAGAAAGTGTTCCAAGGAAGGCAGCATTTTTGTACGGAAGGTGTCGCCCTCGGTTGACAAAAAACGGCAACAAGATCAATCAATCGCATCGGCGGCGCTTTCGGCGGCCATATTGTCCGACCCCAATCGCGTAGCTATTTTCCATCCAAGATTCGGCCGGTACTACAGAGCAGTGACACGACGTAGTATTATTGTATATAACTCTATGCTGGAGCCTTAATGGGTTAGCTGCAAGGGGCACTGCAGAGAGAAACATAAGGGCGTCATACTGAAGCCGAAGCTGCGAAGAGTGATTTCGTAGACCTAAAACGCGCGAGTTTTGTTGTTGGAGAAAACAACGTTATTTTAAGCCTAAGAAATCCACTCTTCCGTTGTTTTTCCCTCCATTTTTATGTAGTGCACCTTGTAGTTATGCCTTCCAAAACCCGTACTGGTGCCAATCTGGTGCCAATATCACTGCTCTATAGTAAGATCCCTGACCGGACAAAGAAGGGAGAGCAGCTTCCACTTAATAGCAATTAAAAGTAACCAGCCAATAAGAATAAAAAAGATACAACAAAACCATGGAGAGAGAGAAATAAAAATGCAGGTTATATATATCCTAGGTCAAATGTTCAATCTTAAGCATACTTCATGAGCCTAGAGAGATTGACCACCTCCAGAGTTGTCTTAAAGCTACGTAGGGTCGTACCAAGACCACCCCAAGACGGCAGAGAATACCAAATGGGCACAACACGACAACACGGTCAGTTCTCCATAAAAGGAGCCTTGCATTAATTTTAAAGGATTGACTCTAGTAAAAGATATTAATGGCTTCAAGTAAAAATCTCTCCGGCTCCACTACAGGTAGGTTGTGCAGAATCGAGTATGTGATGTAAAAGTCAGCCTTCAACTGCCTCATCTCTAACTACTCCAGTTTGAGAACATTAAACTGTTCCACGTAACACATGATACAGTCTTGGAATGTATTGGCCGGTGTACTTCGATATGGGACCGACGAAGACCAAGAAAGTCCAAGTTAAGGTTGCTCTGTCTTTAGATGCGAAACAACGTCTGATGAGTTGTGATGAGTTGTGATGAGTTATGATGAGTTGTGATGAGTTTTTTTTTTGGTTGCCTCTGACAAATAAGAAACTTCCAAAAGCATACTAGTTCGCATAAATCAAACTTTAAATTAAAAGAACGATAATACTCACTAGTTCAATATTAGTAAAGGAAGGTTTGACCTCAACCTCCCACGTTAAGCCGAAATTTCGATGGTTAATTTCTCTGTTGTCTTTCAATATTTTCCACTCAAATTTAGTGTATAAGCTTTGTTGGACTTGGTGAACATGTGTCCCAACTTTTATTAATTTCCGATATGATACATCGGAGATCTGGACTTGAGCTGGTATCGTGGTTTTCATTTTTGGGAAATTGTTGGACTTCTTGGCACGAGACGTTCCTACTACGCTCTCTACATATAAACAGATTTATCCTATAAAGCTGGTTCTTAGCTCATTTTACAGGTATTGCTCTGTATACGTAGATCCGCCCAGGTATTGCTCTGTAGATGTGCCCTTTCCATAACGCCTTTTCTAATTGATCAAGTGGGTCGAGGGTTAGCGAGCTATAAACGATCGGATTAATTGTTTTACATTGTTTTAAACATTGTTATCATTCAGCAAACGCAGACTGGAGATTAACAGGTTTGTTTCCATTGGTTTGTGGAAAACGTAAATGCTAAAGATAAAAACATTAAAACAAGCTAATCTAAACCGCGTGATACGACAAAGAAGCACGAATTAAAAAACAAAAACGAACCCGTTTGATGCTTAAGGTAAGGTTTAACTGATCCTAAGTCAAAACAGCAAAATAACACAAATAAACTTTCCTGTAAGGTTTCAGATACTGCAGTGTTGCTGTACTATTTAGTCCACGTGAAACCTTACTGCTGTATCCAACCATTATACCATAAATAGTTAAATACAATTAAAGCCCGAGCCAAGGCTTCAAAACTTTTCATGCCCAAACAAACGAAGAATAGTGTAAAGCTACACAATCCATTACTTTCTTGGCTAAATTTGTTCAGTCATGTCGTCTACTTTCCGTTATCACACTACTGATTATACACATTTCATTTTTCAAGACTTTTAAGTACTTTCACAGGAATGGAATTGCATTATTACTTTCCAGGCCATTTCCAGGTTTTCAAAGATTCGCACTAATCCTGAATTACCTGTAGAGCTGTTCTAAGCCCACGAAGACGATTAGTTTTTAAACATTTTCCAGCGATGCCGTTTAGCCAATTCAATGCACCAATCGTACAGCTGAGTAACGAGTCAAAAGTAAAAAATGGTAAAAATATTTGCGTACAGCATTAAGATTTCACGTGGACTAAACAGTACAGCAACACTGCAGTATCTGAAACCTTGCAGGAAAGTTTATTTGTGCTCATTTGCTGTTTTGACTGTTTTCCCCTACCTTCAAAACCTTTTGCCTCATCCTTGAATGAAGTCAAAAATTTGACAATAGTTCTTGACCTGTTTTATCCTGTTTCATCTTTGGAAAATTGACGCCAATCAATGTTAAATACCTTAACTCAAGGACGACCGAAACTTGTGGTGGCACTGGTGTTGGGGGGGGGGGGGTACAATAGTTAATTCTTTTGTTAATCCGTTATACTTAACTGGAAGGGTTAACTCGTTTAAATGCTTCACTGTTTCAACTGTTTGGGTTTTTAATCAATACTTGCTCTGGCTTAAAATTACACCTTTAAAATATTTATGGACCCAAAACTTTGGGACTGTCGTTACATTGGCCCTAGATAAGAATCATAGTGAAAGATCAAATTGTGCCCAATTAATTTGGCTTCAATCTTCCATTATTTCGCAAGATTAATCTTTTAAAGAAAACAATCCATTTTACATGCTATGACTGTAGCAGCTCTAACCTCCACAAAATCAGCAATGGATTCATTCGCTTTTAATGTTGCATTTATAACTGGCAAATCCATTAATGGATTTGCTAATGTTGCTTTTATGGCGTTTATTTAATTTGACGCTAGCAGACCCATCGGCTTTAACTGCATAGTCGTTTTAATGTGTGCCATTTTTTCCCCCTTGCAAACTGAATCAAATTTATTTGGTTTCAAAAAACTGCATCCGGAATTTTAAATAAAACAGGACGGAAGCCAAACGGGCCCGAGAGGGGTTGACATTAAAGTCCAAAAGGCAACGTAAATAGGTTTGCATCCGGAATTATAAGCAAAAAATAAATAAATAAAACCTAATGCAACTTCTTGCAATAAAGGTGCCCAACATTTTTGCATTTTTTTGCAGAAATTCGACAGAAACCAACATTGTGGTAATAAAATGTCTTTCAAATCAGAAAAACAAAACGATTTAATTTTCCACAGCACGCAAAAAATTCCGTTTGCCTTGGTTTTTATGAATACCAGATCGCTCAGAATGCCCAACGCGTTTTAACGAAGGCATTTTTTAATAATCGAACTACATCACCCAGAAAATGATTCCGTTTTAACACATTTCACCAATCCGTGCTGTTCTAGCAATGAACAGGGCTGGATCCCACAAGGCCATGTCCTAGGGTGCAGGCATGAAAGGGGGGAGGGGGGAGGCACAGATTCAGTAGTAAGGAAAATGCAGAGGTAGAATCGTGGATGTACAGTTATAGTTCTAAATCGGCCCTTATTTTTTGTGAACTCTATACATTAATACATTGAATTAATATGTAAGTAAGTAAACTCACTATGTAGTTAGTTTTTACGAATTAAGCGAGCGTGACGACGCGCTGTCAGGGCCGTAATGCGATTGTGGCATTGAAGGGGGCTTGGAATGCAGAAATAAACACACGCGAATCGGAGCACTTCACCAGGGACTAAAGCTATTGGGTGTAAACATTGTGTAATGGAATTTTTCCGGTTGTAGTGAAGTCCGTTATTCTCGTCGCCAGTTTGTAATGTATAGAGAGTAAACGGCTTAATGCGTGACTCGCATTATACATCGTAATTCTATATTCTACTGATGAAGGGGGGGGGGGGGGCAGTTGTTTCCCCGCTCCAGCTCAGGGGCGCCAAAATGCCAAATTAAATTTCCACACTGTTTCAGTTTTATTCACTCCACTACAAGAATAAATCTTCCCCTAAACCCTGTCCATAATCTTTTATTTTTTTTGACCTATTTAACGCCTTCAGCGTCCGTGGTGCTCTGGGGAGCTTATAGTGCTCCCCAACACCTCCAAACTGGTGTGGATAGCCGTTTCCCCCCAACCAAATGCACTTCATTACGCTCCTGGAGGTGCCTCTTGCCAAAAAAAATAAAAATAAATTCGCAGATAATGGGCAATGCCTGTAATTCCAATATTTTAAAATTTACACATATTGGGGGTAGGGGGAGGAGGCACAGACATGAACTTTGGGCTAGGGCGCAAAAAAAGTAAAAATCCGGCCCTGGCATCGAGCTAATTTGCTACGATCAGTTTAGAAATGAGAATCGATTTTCGCTCGTTTGCTCACATAACTAATATTATGAACGACCAAAGAGTGTTCAAGAATTTTAACACATTCCCACCCGTGAATAACGTCCGTTATCAAAACTGGTAATTTTCTAATTAAATTCCTCATTTTTAATTCAAACTGTAAACAAGTTAAATGTACGGCTATAGGGCAGTAACACGACGTAGTATTATTGTATATAACTCTATGGTGGAGCCAGTTACTGGGTTAGCTGCAAGGTGCACTGGTGGGAGAAAAGAAGAGCGTCTTACTGAAGCCAATGCTATTAGACTGGATTTCTTAGGCCTAAAACGCGCGATTTTTGTCGATTTGTTGTCAGTTGCTGACATTTTTAAGCAAGTGGAATCTTTATTTTCCAATTACAACCTAAGCAGCATAATGGATTGGAGAAAACAACGGTTTTTTCAGGCCTACGAAATTCACTCTCAAAGCACTACTGGCTTGACTAGAAGTGCCGTTGTTTAACCCACCATTTCAATCTAGTGCCCGTTGCAATTATCTCTCTTGTAGCCAATATGACGTCACTTGATGCTGCTCTATTCACCGAATAGCAGGCTGTAGCATGTAGCGCCGTCTACCATTATTTAGTTCTATGTAGCACTCGACTTCAACAGGCGAAGGATTGCGCAAAGAAATTTCTTTTGACACGACAAACATAACCTCCTGAGTGTAAAGTTTGTGCATCCACGTGCACCAGGGAGCAAGCGGTGAAGGTTAACGATATTCCTGTCACTAGATGGCGCCCATCTAAGTGGTTCAAAATCTGCGTTTCAAAACGATCCATTTATAGAAAAGAACACCCGTGATTAGGTTAGGCTTAGCTTTACCGCTTGCTCCTAGATACACATGGGTACAAAAAATTTAAACTCAATTTGTGTGTTCCTTCGCTTGTTGAAAGTAAAGGCCAACCAGAACTAGACAGTAGTAAATGGCTATAGAGCAGTGACACGACTTAGTATTACTGTGTATAACTCTATGGTGGAGCCTTAATGGGTTAGCTGCAAGGGGCACTGCAGAGAGAAACAGAAGGGCGTCATACTGAAGCCGATGCTGTGAGGAGTGATTTCTTAGACCTAAAACGCGCGATTTTTGTTGTTGGAGAAAACAACGTTATTTTAAGCCTAAGAAATCCGCTCTTCCGTTGTTTTTCCCTACATCTTTATGTAGTGCACCTTGTAGTTATGCCCTCCAAAACCCATACTGGTGCCAATCTGGTGCCAATATGGCGGCAAATGTCACTGCTCTATAGATGCTGCAGCCTGTCATTGGAGGGAATCTGCCTTTAATTACAGAATTAAGCACGCAAGTGACAAATTTACTACGCAACTCGTGATGCCTAAACACTAATTGAGTGACTAATTGAGTGACTAAATGCGAAATACAATTCTAAATCATGGTTCCTTGCGAATGTGGCATTGAAGGGGGCTTGGAATTCAGAAACAAACACACGCGACTCGGAGCACTTCAACAGGGACTAAAGCTATTGGGTGAAAACATTGTGTAATAGAATTTTTCCAATTGCAGTGAAGTCCGTTATTCTCGTCGCCAGTTTGTAGTGTACAGAGAGTAAAAGGCTTAATACGTGACTCGCATTCTACATCGTAATTTCTAGGCTTAATATTAACCCTTTAGTACACGAATTAGTTTTGGTGACTTTTTTTTTTAATTGGTCAGGTTAGTAGCGGGATTAAACTATCATTTTCTTGGTTTGGAGACGAGGAGGAAGACCACTGGACTGTTGGTGCTAGCTTTGTTCGGGGGTCCTAGGGGCCTCCCTTACAAAGCTTGTGGTACACGTGGGGACTTTCTTATGCCTAAATTTAAATAGTTGGGCCTAAATATTTGTAGTTAGGCCTAAATTTATGCAGTTGGGCCTAAATTTATTTAGTTAGGCTTAAATTTATGTAGTTGAGCCTAAATTTATGTAGTTGGGCCTAAATTTATGTAGTTGGGTCTTAATTTGTAGGCTAAATTAGTGTAGTTAGACCTAAATTTATGTAGTTCGGCCTTCTAGGCCAGCCTAGTAACTGTCTTTATTTGAGGACATCAAGTACGAAAGGATTAAATCCTTAATTAAGCTTCGTATAGCAGAGAGGGCTCAAAGTATAGGTATTGATTGGATGATCGGCTGATGGGGTGGGAGGTATCACATCATTTCCTGTGCGTCTGTTTATTATAGTATATAGACAAACAAGGATGACGTGCAAATAATGGAAGTACGTAAAAATATATAAAATGTAAGTATTTACAATATGTATATTTAAACGCTAGATGCTACAGTTGCATTGCTCATACGATGTATCTATACGATATTATTTTGTTTCGTAACGTAAGTGAGGAAATGGAAAATCAAATCACACTTGTCTCTTTGTTTTTTTGTTTTTTTTAGGTTAACCATCCAAGCCAGCTGCCCAATGAACTTAGAAAATTTCCCAATGGACTCACAGCGTTGTCCGCTCAAAGTAGGCAGTTGTAAGTTAGTTTGTTTGTTTTCATTGAATGAACCACGTGATTTCTGCATAAAACCATAAAGTTGGGTATATGGATAGACTATTATTTGCATCTGGACGATTTTCCAACATGCTAGAAATACAGCAATATCATAGATTAGAAAATTAGCTAGATGTCACATCTTGCCTCTTCCAAGCCTACACGGTGCCCTAGGGGTTGTTGCGGACACCAATACCTGTCGTAATGCTTTACCTCCATGCTGCCTCGCACGCAAAACATTAGCAGAGGCTCTAGTAGCTACAACTACCAACAGGGTCTCGTGTTGGCTTGGAAAAGGTAAAGTGCAATATTTAGCTAACTTTCTATTCTATGGTGTGTTCGTACTAATAAATCTGAGCAATGTTGGCTCTCTACGGCCCTCAATGTTGGATGACGCCATAAGTGGTTAGGCCTAAATGCATGCAGTTGGGTCTAAATGTATGCAGTTGAGCCTAAAGGCATGCAGTTGAGCCTAAATGTATGAAGTTGGGCATAAATTTATGCAGTTAGGCTAAATATAGCCTATGAAGTTGGGCCTAAATTTATGTAGTTAGGCCTAAATGTATGAAGTTGGGCGTACGTGTATGTAGTTAGGCCTAAATGTATGTAGTTGGGTGAGAATTTATTGTGTTGGGCGTGAATTTATGTAGTTGGGCCTGAATTTATGTAGTTGGGCCTAAATGTATGTAGTTAAGCCTAAATTTATGTAGTTGGGCCTTAATTTACGTAGTTAGGGCCAATATGCCTAAATGTATGTCGTTAGGCCTAAATTTATGTAAAACCTTGATTTAAGTAGTTATTCCTAAATTTATGTAGTTAGTCCTAAATGTATGTAGTTAGGCCTACATTTATGTAGATAGGCCTAAATTTATGTAGTTAGGCCTAAATTTATGTACTTAGGCCTAAATTTATGTAGTTAGGCCTAAATTTATGCAGTTACGCCCTATATCTGACTACTCGACGGAATTTAGATTTTGTTTTTCTGTTTGTGTTTCTGTATGTGTGTTCTAATTTGGTTGAAATGTACAACAGCCTACAATTACAATTTCGGCGATTGGAACATCTAATTTCCCAAATACAAAAGGTCTCAAATGTAGTCTGCTAAGTTATTAAATAACAAAATAGAAAAAAAAAACCGATACAACGTCCGCTAATGCTACAGGATCTTTCCACTTTCATACTCATACGTCAACTGAGACTAGCTTCGTGACGTTAACTCTTTAGGCCGCCATGTTTATAAATCCAGAGATTATTGCGGAAGCCTCATCGGGGATGGAGACGAAGCGAGTGGCCCCTATATATCTCGGTGCTTGGTGTGCGTGTCTGATGACAACACTGTTTAGCGTCACCCTCGACCAGAATTTATCAACCAGCGAGAACCAAATTGATAGGTTGAATTATAAAATGGAAAGTCGAACTGGCTGGGGTAATATTAAAGGTTGGGGTTAGTAGGAGGAGAGGGGGGAGGAAAGCCTTCAAGCGCTACATGAACAATACAGCAGTGACATAACGTAGTATTATTGTATATAACTCTATGGTGGAGCCAGTAACATGGTTATCTGCAATGGGCACTGGAGGGGGGAAAAAAAGTCGTCTTACTGAAGCCAATGCTATTAGACTGGAGTTCTTAAGCCTATAACGCGCGATTTTTGTTGTTGGAGAAAACAACGTTTTTTTAAGTTTAAGAAATTCGCTCTCAAAGCACTGTCTAGACAAGAAATGCCGTTGTTTTCCCTTACATTTTAATCTAGTGCCCCTTGTAGCTATACCCCCCAGATGCTATCTCGTAGCCAATATGACGTCACTTGCCGCTGCTCTATAGATCAGTGACACGACGTAGTATTATTGTATATAACTCTATGCTAGAGCCTTAATGAGTTAGCTGCAAGGGGCACTGCAGAGAGAAACAGAAGGGCGTCATACTGAAGCCGATGCTGTGAAGAGTGATTTCTTAGACCTAAAACGCGCGATTTTTGTTGTTGGAGAAAACAACGTTATTTTAAGCCTAACAAATCCGCTCTTCCGTTGTTTTTCCCTCCATTTTTATGTAGTGCACCTTGTAGTTATGCCCTCCAAAACCCATACTGGTGCCAATATGGCGGCAAATGTCACTGCTCTATACAAACCATTTGCCGTAGTAAAAGTTCTTTTAGTGAGAGAAATGCAGAAAATAATTACAAATAATCAAAAAAAAAAACCACTATTATGCACCAATTTCAAACGTTTTGAAACAACACAGTCGCTTCGTTTATCATTTCTACAGAAAATCTCGCTCGTGGTGGCAGCGCTATCCAGAAACGCTCGTACAGATCGGTGTTGGATTCGGTTCCCTTGTTTTGGTTTCGGTTTCGCTTGTTCTCTTATTCACGAATTGCTGTGTAGGATGGAAATGGAAATTTTTACAGAAAGTAAATTAATGTATTGTAGCATCTCTCGCTCGGCCGAAGATCTTCAAAACTCAATGATTTGCCTAAAAAGTTACATTTTATCTAAAAGACGGAGTCGGGTTTTTGGGTGGTGCTAAACAGTGTTGGCAAAGCAGCGCAGCAGCTCGGCACGAACCTGTCTTGAACCGAAAGGGATTCGCGCTTGGCTGGCTTTCCCGAAATCGGAGGATTAAAAGGAAAGTAAAAAACAAAAAAATAAAAAAATATAAGGAACTTCAAAAAAATTCTATTGGTTCGAAAAGAAAAAAAAAAAGAAAGAACGAAAAAACGAAAGGATGGAGTTGAAGAGAAGCCCTTGCACGTGACGGGGAAACAAGAAAACCTGGATAAAAAAAAAACAAAAGAAAAACGGAAAAGAACGAACAATTGAAAACCTCTTTCTCCCTTTCTGTCCCGCAGACACGTCACGTGCGTGTAGCAACATACTCGTCCTCTCAACAAGTGGTTCCAGAGTTTGGACCCGCATAATGACGGATTTTAATGCGGTTCGTGCATTGTTTGCAAACTTATTTTTTTTTTGTCTGGGAGATTTAGAAACGGTTTTAGGCTGTCTGGAAGTTCACTCGGTTCGCCTAAAGCAATAAACCACTAAGGCCTAAAGTTAAAGGTATATTCCGCCTGCCTTATAACAGTCACGCGCAGATCGCCATCCGCGCACGTTAGCATCGCACCGTTTCGCGAGACTCAGCGTAGTAACACAAAGCCAGCTAAGATAGAAGCAGTGTTCCTCGCAGCTACGATCTCAGTTGGCCTTGGGGGCGTAGTAGACGAAACGGCATGAACGCAAAAATTGTGTCGTCGCAAAAAGCAAAGATTTTCGTATTTTAACATCACACTTTATAATTTTTTAGGCTAGTATCTTATAATTTTTCTTCGGCGATCTATTGGCATAAATAATTTTAATTTTTACCGCATTAGTCTTTTAGTTTTTTGATCTCGTGGTAATTATTAGCAAACGATTAAAAATTAATGTTTGCACACATGCAGATGAAACGTCATGGTTATTGTAAGCGCGCCAAGGATCGTATAATCGCAGGATGCTTTTAAATTAGTTCCCAATATTCAACAGAAAATCTCGTAGACGCCACATTTTAAAACGGATTTTTAGCAAGGGATTGACTAGCGGTAATTAAATAGAACTTTGGGGCCGTACTTGATGTGGAGGATCGAGAAAAATGGCATTGGGAGAAACGTACCTTTAAAATGGTGTTTCCCAGGCACCGCCGTGTCAACTAAAAAGACTCGCATTAGTTTTTAGTCTTCTGTACAGCCGAAACGGCTGAGAAGACATAACAACGACTTTGTCCGCCTATAATACCATCGCATTTTTCAACACCGGAGCGGTACCAGATATATACAAAAGGTTTTCACCACCAGATTCAGCGACCAAAAATTAGTTAAGATAAAAAAATAAATAAAAAAGACCAGAAGTATGAGGCGGAAGTTGCCTACAAGTGGCCGACAAATGAAGTGAGCCCTTTGTCTATGGAATGGTACCAGATAGAAACAAACGGTTTTCACCATTACATTCAGCGTCCAAATATTATTTAAAGGCACATAAAAACCTCCGTCCTGGCCGCTTTACTCATACGTCAACTGCGCTAAAATATAGTTCACACGACCGCGGCGCGCATTGCTCTGTTAAACAAGCATGACGTCACATCCGACGCTAGATCATGCTCATTTCGGAGCCGCGCCATGCGACACATCGTACAAATGCTAAAAGGCAAAGATGGAGCGACTAGAGGTAAACAAACACTGGCGCAGATGACTGCACGTTATGATCATCAATGTCTCCTGTCTGTTGCTGCGGTAAAATACCCACACGTTAGTTTTATTTGAACAAAGTTGACCAAATAAAAGATTCTGGGGGTCTTTATTATGTGTTGATGTCGAAATTTACGTCCTATCGTTGCCGACTATGTTACGTATATTAATTTATTGGCGATTTCAAGGAGGCATGCTTAGGGACCGGTCATTATGTATCGCTTTTTTTTGGGGGGGGGGGGAAGAAGATATTCCCTCCCCCCCCCTCCTTTCTTCGGACAGTAAGTTTACGCCCCTGCGACCGATCTCATTATTCCTCCCAACCGTTATTGTTTTCCTTGTAGCCTAAGTTGTGACTTAATGTTTTAGCATTATGCGGGAATGAAAAACGGCGTTACTGTACAGAAACAGCTTACCATCAAAAAAAAAAATAATAATAAACCTTCTCCCGACCGACCCTAATTATAATTTAATTGGTACTGCAGCTAAACGTTTTTTTTCCTTAGGCCTTATGTCTGCTACGAGAATTTACGTCTGAAACTCAATCCGCAATTTAATTTCTTCTCCGCCTTTGGTTTTGTCCATCACCACGTCAGGATCCCGACACCCCTACCCCACCCCTTCTTTAATCCTAGTTTCTTGCGGTAAACATAGGATAAACCTAATTGTTGATCGAATTCTCGTTTTGTCCTTTCCTTTACCGATTCGGTAGTAAATCTACTTGGTGGAATAGATAAATGCGTTCATCACTCGCCATTTCTCCTGATAAGCTCAGAACAAGGTTAACTGGGATTGAAGCTGCGTACCTCGAGAAAGGCAGCTACTATCTCACTTGGCTTTCGCTCAAAAGCGGCAAGTCACGTGACTTGAAGTGCACGAAGAATCACTACGTCACAGACTAGGCGTGTAAACATCGCGTGACGTCACCGTTAAAAGTAGCCCAAGAACGCCCAAGAAGTTTTCTGGCGGGAGTGAGATACTCCGACCGAGCGGTAAAAAAGAAGCTTACTAGCGTACACGCGCCACATTTGTCATCGGGATCGTACCCTTAGACGATCAAATAAAAGGTAAATGAGTTCATATAAAACTATTTCCGGTAATGTATCGAGAAAAACGCTAACAAATACCGGAGGGAGTTATGTGCCTTTAAAAGGAAATAAATTCTTAAAAACCGGAAGTATGAAGCGGAAGTGGCCGACAAGTGAGCCCATTATCTATGCAAGGGTACCCGGTAGAGGCAAACGGTTTTCACCATTAGATTCCAAATATTAGTTAATAGGAATTTTAAAAAATACCGGAAGTATGAAGCGGAAGTCGCCCAAAAGTGGCCGACAAGTGAGCCCATTATGTGTGGTACAGTACTACATACAGACAAACGGTTTTCACCATTCGATTCAGCGCCCAAAAATTAGTTACAATGAATAAAAAAATTTTAAAAAGTGTGAAGCGGAAGTAACCCGAAAAGGGCGGAATTCAAGAAGACGAGTTGCGACCACCGGGTAGTCTCTGCAACCGCTTGTTTTGTAGGGTTTTTGTCAAATTTGGACAAATTTCCGGAGTTTTCTGAATTGTTTTGACCGATTTTGGTGTGCGCATGTCCATTTTAATCGTCTCAGCGACACCGTTTCATTGGCTGGAAAGCCAATTCGATGCATTCAACCACAGTGCAGTTGTTTCGTGACACCAATTACCGTGATGTTGTGTTCCACGATCCGTTGCAAATCCATTGGTCGTTCCGAGGTGGGACGTCATTTCCGGTTTTCTGTGGATGACGTAACAATAAATAGAATATGTGATACCGAGTGCGGAGCCAAACAACATGTCTAAACCACGCGCCACGGCTGTTTGCCGTGACGCGCTTATCACGTGACTGGGCTAGTCCACTCGGACGGTCGAAAATCCGCAATTCTCGTTCGTCAGTGGCTAACTGTTGATGACGTCACAGCAAACAGCCGTGGCTCGTGGTGATGGTATGCAAATGTTTCGTATTTTGATGGATTAGATTGTTGGTATCGGGGATACCGTACTCTTTTGGCCGAGCGAAGCTGATAGCCAACAGAATTTGGATTTTGTGCCCGTTTGTCTGGATTGTGTTACCAGTTTTAAATAATGGAGCTTTTGTTCTGATTTTATTGAAATTTCATCGACAGGGTGCATTTAGCAAATTCACGAGCTAGAAGATGATTATTTCCTACCTCAAATATTTGGGGTGGGGGGGGGCTTACAATTCGGGGTAGAGTACTGGGCAGAAATTACACAATGTGGAGTAGCAACGCACAGAACTTGAGCACTGGGCAGGGACATATAGAAAGTAATCCGGTATATTATAGGATCTCTCGCTCGGCCAAGTCATTGCGATCTTTAGAACTCATTAATTTATTATTACTATTGTAGCTAATAAGTTCGCTGTAACGTTATCGGTGATTGAATTGCATTCGTATTGTTGTTGGGACTGTTGTTACGGGCTTACGGGTTGGAAATGGAGGCAATGTTTTTGTTTTTTTGCTGGTTGTATACTCTATACTCGGGTGTAACCCAGGAAGCTCTTGAGGCTAAAGCTGGCCCGACGTAAAGAAAAAAAAAATAGATGTTCTCACGGTAGTAGTTGGGAAATACATTTAGTCTACGGAGGACAGACAGACAAGATAGCCGCCCCCATGTAAACCGGAAGTGACGTCATGACCTTCCAAATTGACGGTCTTGACGTCACTTCCGGTTTACATGGGGGTGGCCATCTTGTCTGTCTGTCCTCTGTGGACAAAAGGTATTTCCCTACTACTCACGGTAAAGCTACGCGGACTCCATTCTTCCACTGTAGAGGTTACGGAACTCTCAATTCTTATTATTATTTTTATTATTATACATGCAAAACCGTATTCTTAACATTAAGAAGTTATTTGAATATCAAGTTGTTACTAATCATTATTTCAACCCTGCATTCAAAACGCCAAAAAAAAACAGAACCACCAGAAGTACTTGTGAATGGTTAAAAGTACCATCATGGCGAACTTCTTATGGAAAAAGAACTACTTGAATATATTATACCTGCTATTTTTTAAATCAAATTCCTGCTTCACTAAGAGAATTTAGCAGTTCCACAATTATTCGACGGGAAATTAAAAAGTGGCTAATTGCGTTGAATTTTTAATTATAGCCTTTTATGTTAGGAATAATGGAACTTGTCACTGGCTCTTTCTTGGTTTTAATAACTGTCATTGCTATGATGATCACTTTTATAATTAATTTTTATTTTCGGTGATAATTTTTTTGCATTTATTTTTTTAGGTTGACTTGAAGTAATGAATCTTTTTGGGAGACATTGTCTCTTGTGCACTGTTTATAGATTTTCTTTTTCTATGTATTTGAATTATTGAAACATTTACCCTAAATTTGGTGTTGGTTATAGTAATTCGATTTTGTAAATATGTATTTCTGTATTATTGCCAATCAGAGAGCACATACAAACATCTAGTTTCGTGCTACTTAGTGGTAATAAATTTCAAATTTAAATTAAAAATATTATTATTATTATTATTATTATT
>JAHWFP010069389.1:3258-24770 GCA_023313725.1 Lithobius niger | reverse complement strand
GGGGGGGGGGATCTGACCATAGAATGACAGAATGTAAGTGGGCAGGCTGCAGAAGGAGGCGGGGGGCAGTCGGCGTCCTTTTTATTCCATACTGCCTACTACAGTATCTCACTTAGGTATGCGGGAACTGGCTAGACCGGCGTATGTTACGCCGGGGCTACAGCTAGTATACGGAAATAAGATTAATAATAAGTAGGTAATAAATAAGAAATAAGCTCGTGTGCATATTTCTGGTTTGTAAAACGAAACTTTACCAAAAGTAGAAAAAGCATTTGAAGTAAGGAACGGCTGTGATCCAATCCCATTTTCTAGCGGGTTCCGACTTTTCCAAGGAAGGAGCTGCAAATACTTACGTGGAAAAATGAATAACGCATTTGAAGAGAATGGCAGGCGTGGGAAGTTGTTTGTTAATCATTGAATTAGTCTGCATTTCGTTTCGAGATAACCCACTTGCAACAGTTCTGTTCGAACGCATCAAGTACGGTTCTGTATCAATGGTTTTTCAATTCAATATATAAGTCGTAAATTGCCGCCTACTTACTTACCAGTTAAAAATAAGTTGGTAGGCATTTACCGATACGTCGTTTATCGCATATACGACATGAAGCATTTTCATTAATGTGTTGTAATACAGTAGTTCCGTCAAAATAGGACATAAGGTGGAATGAAATCCCAAAGTCTTGGAACATTGTAACGACTAAACGTCCCTCAACTTGCATAGGTACCATGACAATCTAGGGATGTGCAAAACTCGAAATTTCGAGTCGAGTTCGAGTTTGACTTCGTTGTGTAAACTCGACTCGATCTTAAAACTTTAAACTCGAAATTTTCGAGTTTCGAGCTTTACAGAGTATCGCGATGGGAATCTCGTTACTCCTTTTTGCTTCTGTCAGTCAGTCTGAGACTTTCTCACTTCTACAACCTTTAGTTTGGGACAGTGGAGATGTATGTTGAGTTTTAGCTAAAAAGATCGTAATATCTTCAACAAATTGCAACAAAACTTACCACATTTACTTAAGTTTGTAGAAAAAATGCTTAAAAACTGTGGAATATTTCTTGTAGTTGTATAGTGACTGTCGCGTGTGTAGTGTTTTTGATACAGGAAAAACTAAATTTATTAGATTCAGGATTTGCATGGTTCCCACCAAAATACTGAAAGAATTTTCCCTGAGTTTTCCAGGTTTTCAGAGTAGTTGAGGTCAATTTCCAGATTATTTGCCGTAATTTTTGTAAGGAAATTTTTTACGCAGATGGGTTAACAGTTTACTTGTTTCTAGGGTTGACACGTTGCAAGAAATCAGGTCTATTTATTGAAGTTTTAGGTTTCAACACAAAATTATTAAGATATAATTTTTATCACAATGTCTTAACATACTGTGTTTAATGCACTTTGGCCTTGGCCCAAACACCTGGCTTTGCTTTTCTCCCGGAGTTTTCCAGGTTTTTTTGTGAAAAATCATAGAATTCCCCGAGTTATTCTTAGTTTGTAAAACCATACTCAAAACTCGAACTCGACTCGAAACTCGATACTCAACTCCCAACTCGACTCGAACTTTTTCGACTTGAAAAAGTTGTGATCGCACAGCCCTATGACAATCTAAATCGGAAACGAGCTACCAGCTGCAATTTGGGGTTGGGAGTGTAGTCAGAATGTCACTGCAACCAAAGATGCTGTTGCACCGGAAGCTGTCCTCAACATCATAATTACCAGATGCACCACAGGTTGTGGAAACAAGTGTGGGTGCAGGAAAGTAAGTGTGAGTTTCACTGCCATCTGCGACAACTGCCACGGTGACTATTTCAATAGCCTGACACCAACTGTTCAGGACGATAACCTTCAGGAGGACGTTTACTTCGACTTGATTAGATGTTATTAAATATGTATTTGAAGTTACGATTCGATGTTATATGTAGTAACCTGATGTAACAAATAAATATGTATAGTGGTAAATAAGTGTTTGATGTTATGTGATTGATATAGTAACTTAAATGCGGTTAGGGTCGGTCCACCTAATCTATGTGCACCCCGTATATAGCAGATCTCTGTCAATCACTGAGATTGCTCAAATTTAGAAGTCGAATATCTCGTAAACTACTAGTGCTAGAGAAAAAATATATATAACCAAGTTTGTGGTAAATTTTGTCCTCTTTAACTTTTGTAAGGAGCAGTTTTCCGGTAGGACCCACAGATTCCGATATATTATCGGAAAACTAATAAAAAGTGACCTATTTTGGGGTATTTTATGGTCTAGCGAAGCCAGTTCACCTCAAATCATCATGACTTTTGATATATTCATTACTAGACCTCCCCGAACATCTTTGCAAAGTTTCAAGACTTTGGAATTTTATCCACCATTTGCCAAGTTTGAGCCTTCGTTGACTGGACTACTTGATTTTGATCTAAAATGAACCCCATTTTTTGTTTTCTCTGGAAAGCCACCTCATTTGCTCATCTTAATACACGTGATTAGCCCTTGTGGGATTAGTACATCGTTTTTCTTAGTTTGGTCTTGTAATTGGTGTTAAATCAACTTGCTTCCTTCTTACAAGTCTAAATAACGCTTAAGTTTGTGTTAATTTGAAATGATAATTATAGATGTGCAACAATGATTTAGTATTAATAATAATGAAAGGTGATTTATAATTTGTGATTATACGCAAATGTGTGAGCTATTTTTTTCTAATTAAACCAGTTTTTTTTGTCAACATTATATGCTTACAGACTCATGAGGAGTTCTACAAGGGGGAAGCGTGTTGTCTTGAAGTCGTCAAAGCGGTACGTAAAATAATGCAAAATAAATTATAACTTGTAAAATAATGCTCATTAAAAAGCACACGACATATTACGTGAGTAAAAATGTTACCGCCCATAAAGCAAAGAAATAGTTGTCATCATCCTTTGCTACAGAAAATGTTTCGCAGCCAGGGACGACGCTAGGGGAGGCGACAGTGGGGCAGCAATTTTAGCCAGGGGGGCGAACCGAAAAATTCTACTTTTGCGGTTCCTTCCCCCTCCCCCAAAAATTTTTTTTGGGAATAGTTTTACGACTCTCACAGTAACAACTATAGGCTTCATTGATGTGACGCCAAGTCCTTCCTGTCGCAGTGAAAGAAACTAACATACGTTTGATTTTGATCTGATGGTGGGGGGGGGGGGGGGGGGCCCCGGGGGGGGGCTGCCCCCACGTCCCCCCTTAACGTCGTCCCTGTTCGCAGCAAAAGTAGAGAATGGAGACGAGATTTGAAAGTTGTCCACCGGATGTCACCGTCGAGAATAAACATCAAGCGGCGTTTACAGTAGTAATAAATAGACGTAACGGAAAAAAGAATATTTAATACCACACTGTTAGCACTATTCCAAAGTTGTTCTTGAATGGTAGGTGATGGACGATCACCTTCGTCAGAAATTTCACACACTCAACGAAAATCATATCGTACCATCACAAATGTTCGTTTTGATTTAAAATTCGCGGACGCACGTCACTTGGGGGAGGCCACGGATCTATATCTGTCCCTCGCATTGCAGTTGGCCTTTCCACTGCCTGTTGAGCTTAGCTGCGAACTGAGGCCTTACAAGTTGGTCCATATTTTCGTACGTCGGCGCTGTAGGTTCGTGCGTGTGACTTTTTACTTTTGGAAGTGACGAATTGCTATAAATCCCAACGCACAAAGCGGGAGGTCGTCCAAAGAGTTGGAATTTAGAAGGATTGCAGTTCAATCCCAATTAATAGGATAGACTGTTTTGCTGTTGTGGTAAACAATTCTATTACTCATTTTTACTACTATCGGTGGCCCCACGTGATGTTTGACCCTCGTAAGCCAGTGGGAGGGGGAGAACACTGGAGGTGGTGGTAGGGGTGTCTAAAAAAAAGAGTGGTTTATTTTGTGCCATGATAAGCTTGTGATGTCAAATACGTAGGGTAAACCACGAGGGCTTCTAGTTTTGCTTTGATTATGATGGCAATCCTACTCTTTACCAACACCAGTTAGGACAGAGTAATTTTTGATTTAGCGAAGCGATACGATACAGTTATTGATATTTTGAGAGTAATGTAAAAAAAAATGTTTGTTAGTCCTGCAATGTACCTCCTGCGGCCGACAAAAAGCAGGGAAAATTTTCTGTGTTGGTCTGGCTTGTGTATCCGTTAGCTTGTGTACTCTGTACGACGAGTTATTTAAACGGCTTTGTCGTTTAGGGGCGTATAAATCATGGCCGACACTGCACTAACCTGGGCCTTAAGAAAGGGAACAGAGGTCCATCGTGTCCCCAACTTGACGTTCAGCAGCCATTTAGCCAAGTGAGGGATGTTCAGAAAGTGAAGTGATAAGAAGCCAGTGGAAGAAATCTGTATAGAGCAGGACGTAAAGAAAATAATTCTTAAAATAAGGGAAACATGAAAAGACACACAAAGTGTAGTACTAACACAAATTACAAGTGATGGTCATTGGTGGTCGGTTCTGGCGTCGCATAAACTCTGCCGCTTATGCAGCCCTATTTATTTGAATAAAAATAATAATATGACCTAAGTTGAAGAGGACGTTAATTCGACAATTTCCCTCTTTACAACAGTGATCAGGCTGTAAAATTATTAGTCGGGGAGATACAGAGAGTGACGTGAGGAGAAACTGGAAGAAGAATGGAACAATCAGGGTATTTCATCTTGAGATTTTGAACACCACCCTAATGAACCCACGGACCGTTTGTACTCTGTCTACCCGTTTGTTTCCTTTTGTGCCATTAGGAATCTTTTTGATCTCGCTCTTTGCATCTTTTTTGGTGTTTGGTGACCTTAAGTCTCACACCCTTTCGCACCACTACGCACCCTTTCGTATGCTTTCGTCCCCCACGTACCTTTTTGTTCCCTTTTTGTACACTTTCTTAACCTTTTGTACCCATTCGTACCCTTATCTACCCTTTCCCTTACGTACTATTATGTACTTTACGTATACTTTTGTACCCTTTCAAATATCCTCATGCATCCTTTCGTATACTCATTTGCATTTCTTTGTACTCTTTCGTATCCTTTTGAACCCTTTCAAATATCCTCATGCATCCTTTCGTATACTCGTTTGCATTTCTTTGTGCTCTTTCGTATCCTTTTGAACCCTTTCGTACACATTTGTATCCTATTGTACCCTTATGTACCGTTGTGCACCCTTTTTTGTACCTTTCGTACCCATTCATATTCTTTTGTATTTATCGCACCTTTTCGTACACTTTCGTATCTTTTGTACCCTTTCGTACCAGTATGTGCCAATGTGTTCCCTTTTCTCCCCTTTATATTCTCTTGCACAAATTTGTATCATTAATGTATTACCCATATGTATATTTTTGGACTGTTGCGTATCCTTTCGTATGCTTTTGTGCGCTTTCGTGGCCTTTGTGTATCCTTTTGTATCCTTTCATACCCTTTGTACTCTCGTATGCTTTTGTACCCTTTTGTTGAATTATTCTTCTGAAAGTAAGCAAAATTATACTGCGAGCTCTTTTATACCATGCACTTGAGAAAGAAATAAATTTCGTAGTAAGATACAAACAGGGCCGACCGGATATAACAAGGACCTTCCATTTTATAGTAAGATACATGAGAGTAATATCTAAAAATCTCACGTGTAAAGGAGAGACAAAAAATGTCTGCTTCTTGATACACCATTTTACAGATTTAACAGATCACATGCGTATTTTCAGCTTCTATACCACACGCCATGGCTGTTTGCTGTGCCGTGCATATCACGTAACTGGGCTAGTCCAATCAGACGGCCAAACAGCCGTTGTTCTCGTTCGTCATTGGCTAACTCATGGTGACGTCACGGCAAACAGCCATTGCGCATGGTTTAATGCACTTCTACACCAAGTGAGACCTTTGTTTTCAAGGAGCCTGGTGTTGATGATTCTAGGGTTAGCCGGTTTGTGGGAAGAAAAAAATTGCGACTTTTTCTTAATTTGACCTTTGTGAACGGACTTTGAAAAGGACTTGCTTCGGCCCATTGTTTAAAGTGGAGGAATAATTGCAATAGTATATTACCAGCAATCACTATCCATATCCAACAAAAAAACAAACAAAAAACAAACAGCCGCTGAAAGTAAATTTCTGGAAACAATTAAAAGTTCCTCAGTAAAATCGTAATCTTAAGTTGGAATACTGAAAGGACTCTGATACATATGGCTAACGTTTCAAGCAATTTTTATGTGCAAAATAAATTTGTTAATAAGAATTTATTTATTTCAGAATTGTGACGATACAAACAAAGAAATGACGGCCATTCAAAATACTCCAGAAATGAAAAATTGTCATCCTGCACTTTAAAGGTCACAAGAGAATCCCACAAGTGCTGTTTACAATGAGGTTAAATTCACAAATTCCCAGTTGTAGTTTGTGTGCTAGTGCAACGTTTCAAGTTTTTTACCATTTTTTTCCAGTTACTTTTTAGTGACAACAGTTTAATCTAGCACGTGTTACCTCTAAAATGTAGCTGAAAGTAATGACGTTACTGTAATATGATTACTGAAAATAAAACAGTGGTTTTGCAATCATAAAAATGTAATAATGTGTTCCGTGACCTTGACACTATATTACATTCAAAAATTATTGAAGATTCCCGCAAGGTCTTTTCTCCGTCTGAAGTCGTGACATCAATGCCAAGTTAACCTTACGGGCTTTTTAATTCTGAATTGTTTATTTTTAGGTGGTGACAATTCCCAGTTTGAGGATGCTTTTGTTTTAAGTACTTACCATAACCATACCTTGTGTTATATAACGATGTTTTTTTTAACTGTCTCATTTGTTCATCTGCCTTTTATTTTTTATTTGAGGCAATCCTACAACTCCTGTGTCCAACACGATTGGCGATGTCATCGGGGGCCTTAGAGCCCCTGGCAGGTCTAACCTTGGTGGTAAGGCATTCGTGTCCCCATGCATCCCCCTGACCTTCCCACGACCAAATCTATATCTTTATATGATATTGTCTTCTGTTTTAAATTTGGCTGGCTGTTAGTGATCCTAGGGTCCTTGCCTGACCTGTTGCTATTGTGACAAACTGTTATTATTATAATAATATTATTAACCCCAATGCAACGACTAATATGTTGAAGGTCCAAGAGAAAATTAGAAAATTGCTTACTGCGTAACTAAATTTGTTTTGTACTGGACGCATTATTTTGTAATTGTTTTGCAGTTCGTTGTTGACAGTGTTGCCAAGTTTTTATAGCAGTTACAAACGAAAATATGAATGGGCTGGATTAATCAATGTACCCATGTATTCCGCATGACATTGTATGTTAAATGAAAAACTATGAAATCCTATTGCTCCCCCCCCCCCAACTCCCGAATTGGCATAGACCAACGAATTTCGGTATTTGGGGTCGTGCCGTAACTATTTCACATGCATGCTTTTGTTATGCTTTGTGGGTTCGCCCAGTATTTTTAACATGTTTTGACAGTTTTAGCGTAGTGCTAAGTATTGCTTGAAAAAGGGTCGTATAGCCGCATTTTTAATGGTGTACTCGTGTACTTGTGCACGTTATTGATTTTTTTTTTACTTTTTAATAACTAAAATCACTGCTTTAACACTTTTAATTTAAAATATAAACAGAGTATCCTTCAAATGCAGGTGAATGACGAAATCACGACGTTTCGGCTCCTAGTTCGGAACCGTTTTCAAGTGAAAGGTTTAAAATGGTTCCGAACTAGGAACCGAAACGTCGTGATTTATTCTTTCACCTGCACTTGATGGCTACTCTGTTTACATTTTTTTTTACTACTAAAGTGCTTTTTAGCTTTCTGTTTTTTTTTTGTTACCACGTTTAACGACAACACTCGAACCATTTGGCCTCCACAGGGTGACCATTTAAGTCTCGGGCAATAACTAGGGTCTCAGGATAAAAAGTCAAATGGTGTTTCTAAATGAACTAAGAATGGAAATTGATGAATCTGTAAAGAATATGTCTGTGAAAGATTTTGTTTACGACCGAGACAAAACGGTTATTTGCCATCCTTGGTCTCCTGCAGTCATTCTTAAAGGAACCTCCAGCAGACTGGAATAACAATATAATAATAACATAGCCTACAATCTATTATCTGTGTTCGTTCTGGGGAGAACTCAAGATAGCCGCGGACAGTATAACTGAATTTGACTAACGCACAAAATTGTTGAGAGGTACAGATCATAAGGAAAAAAAAGTGCTTAAAGTAAGTTACACAAGAAAACTAGAAACTCAAATTATGAGCGACGTGTGTTTCATGGTGGCTGGGCTCTGGCGTCACGGATGCTTTGCAGCTTATGCAGCACAGTTTGATCGATTTTAAAAAAGAACTAATTTGGAAAATTATTACGAGAGGGGGGGGGGGGGGAGGGTGAGATCCAAAGAGTGACATGAGGAGAAACGGTGGAAGAATAGAAGCTAACTGAATTTGGCTATAAAATGCACAAAAACGCACAAGCGTACACAGAAGGACTTACACAGACAAACATTTAAAAATAAGTGAAACATGAAAACTCGTGTGACGTGTGGTTCACGATGTTTGGCTCTGGCGTCACTTATGCTTTGCAGCCTATGCAGCGCAATATATTTGAATAAAAAAATAAATCCTTGAGTTAAACATGAAACATGAACTTTGCCAAGGGGTGGAGGTTGGAGAGCGGGGGGGGGGGGGAGATCCAGAGAGCTAAGTGAGGAGAACGAAACCACTGGAAGCGGCACACAGACAATGCGCCAAGTTGGCTGATTAATACAGTTAATCCTAGCGGTTTTTCCCTGGTTGAATGATATTAAATGATCGACCCTCTTTTGGACCCTTGGCAACTATTCTGACACCAGTTTCGAATTTGGGTGGATAAGAGTTTACAGGACGGTCCGTACTCCGTAATTATTGCATCATGTAGGCGGCATGCAGTCCAGTATAGTGTTGTCACGGGATTATGGCTGGCAATCTAGAATGAGACGTATCAACCCACGCAACGTTCATAGTGCGCATTGTAATGTTTTTCCTATTTCTGCTTGGTGACTTGCCCAAAAATCCTATTTTTGGTGCGAAAGGGCTTAGGACTACAAGTTTTTAGGCTATCACTATTATTTTTCATTTGTTTTTTTAAACAAGTGAAATACAATTTATCTAATTATCCTACAGGCAATCACGAAAAAAGCTCGCGTGCATTAATGGAAAATAGATGCCACCTCTCGTCCTCCTTGCATAAAAACATTTTGATGAGCTGTTGGTCATCAAAATTTCATTTTGGGTGGATTGGGGGTGGGGAGGGGCAAGATATGCGTAGTCACTTATGCTTTGCAGCCTATGCAGCGCAATATATTTGAATAAAAAAATAAATCCTTGAGTTAAACATGAAACATGAACTTTGCCAAGGGGTGGAGGTTGGAGAGCGGGGGGGGGGGGGGGGGTCCAGAGAGCTAAGTGAGGAGAACGAAACCACTGGAAGCGGCACACAGACAATGCGCCAAGTTGAATTTAGCGGCAAAATCCTAAATCCGCCACTGTAAGATCTACAAGTACACACTATTTCTAACCCTTTGTTTTTGTAGTTTCTCTGATGTAGACAGACAGACGACAAAGAAGATTTCTGAAGAAGGCTTTACTTTATGAGATGTATGAGCTCCACAAGCCTGTGTATAGAAGCCTAAATTGAAGCCTATAAGGACCACCGACGTATGTCTCGAGAAAAGATGATTTTGGGTATTGGTGAAACATTTTAACCATGAAAAAACCTGCAAAAAAAAAAAAACGACAAATATTAACATTCTCGCAGGGTGCCTTTTTTCCACAACCCTTTTTCTAATTTCAGTTGATAAAAGAAAATTATATAACTGTAAAGAAGTTTTTGGTTATGAATTTCGTGGAGCCTTACGTCAATTTTGAACCTCAAAAAATGTTTTGGAAGAAAAACAAAGTCTATTGATGGAGTAGAAAACCAGAGATTCCAACAGGAAAACCTCAACTTCTTGCTGGGGCCAAGAACCTGTCCAGAATCAACCAGATTAGGTTACATAAAAATTGTAAGTTAACTAAGAGAACACATCAAGAAGAAAACTTATTTTAACCCAAGATCGATAGAATACTACTATATAGGACGGTTGGTCATTTACTAGCTCATTATAGGTGCCTGTTCACCATGTCGATAGCGTTGCCCATATTCTAAACACAGCATCCACGTTCCAGATCCTTCGTCATCCAACAGGCTGATGTGGGTCACATGATCTCGTTTTAGTTACAAAAATCGCAACGCTGCTGCGAATAGTGCTGTACCATTTTTAATTTACCGCTATTTTCTTTAACTATAGCTCGAAGATTCTGCGGTGCTGCATCTACGAGTTGAAAAGGTGAGAAGGCGCCCTAAAGTAGCGTCACCGGAAGCGTGCACACTGGAGCTTTTCCGGTTTGACTTGTGCGCATGTGCGTAAGCTGTTGAGCTGCATTGTTACGTCGCTGGATACAGTAAAATCAACAGCCAATACAAAATCAATATGCCAAGAAATCGGAATACACCTTCCCTCCTTCCCTCGGTTCAATTTATTTTTATTATTTTTTTTATTTAAAATTAATTTCTTTGAGCCTTAAGTCAGCCGAAGCAACTTAATGCTTGTATGGCTGAACCGGCTCACTTTTTAACATTACCAGACTTTTAGAGAAGAAGAAATATCTGGTAAAGGGAGGTGCCAACCAGGGCATTTGATCCGGGAAACCTCCGATCATCGTAGGAGCCGAAAGATAGTCCAGAATTGGCCAGAATAGTTCCCATAGCCGCTGAAAGAGCATGGTAGCCTCTCACGCTACCCTGGCCGGCAGTCCTGGCGGGGACTTACCTCGTACCTGGTGGACACAATCGTTCCGGTTATGATTTTGTAATCACTCCTTTGCAGACTTGGCCTGTTTCACCTTTCTAGGCACGTACCTAGAGATGGTTAGTACAATTTTGCAGACACCAGGGGGCACTAACTCTTACAGTCGCAATATAACGTCACAGAAGGGGTTACTAGCGCAAATAGCGCTAACCGCTTGACACGGACCGCAGAAGCATAGACAACACGGCTCTGAAAATGGGAGCCAACCCACATTGGTGCCGGCAAACTGTCGCAAACTGTGCGGCCACGTCCACGCGAGTCAGAAAAATTCGTGGATTTTTCCAACCCGCGTGACAAATGTTAGCTAACACCATGCACCTTCACGAAACTCGATCTCCTTCGCACTCCTTAGTGTTGTTGGCCGGCCATTTTTAAGCTGCGGGATCGCAACGTACGGTGGCTTATTGGGGCACACAACAACTTTTTTCTACACACAAAACTTTTAAGAAACCAGAACAAGATGGCCACTGGCACGAGCGCAGTTTACCATATATCCTGCTAGTTTGTAGTGTGTGTGTGTGTCTGATCCGGTGTTGGAACGCCAAAGTCCTGGTTTCATGAAAGTTTTCTGTATGTAGAAAAAAACGTGTGGTTTGTCCCTATGAGCCACCGCAGTACCATCACTCTTTTCTTCCCATTTGCCGTCTAAACTTGTGCCCTCATGATATGACACAGTCATGCCGAGTGTTGTTTTCCATACGAATATGCACCTCCCGTAACGAAGTGAGTATATAATACCATGAGTCTATGAAAATGAACTTTTCACGGAAACGGAACTTTTCATAGACTCATGGTATTGTACAGAACACATAATTTTTTTTTTTTTTTTTTGCAGTCCAACATGACATTGTACGTTAAATGACAAACTTTTTGAAACCCTATTTGGGGTCGTGCCATAACTATTTCACTCATTAAAACTTTTTAACCACAATCAAACCGTTTGGCCTCCACAGGATGGCTTTTTTTCCCTTTTCTTCTTCATTTTCTTCATCCTCTTCTTCCTTTAATATTATTCCGTTATCGTTTTCATCACTACACTTTATGGTCCTTAGGCAGTTCTATCGTTTCAGCGCACAGAGACAATTTTGTACCACCATATCCTTGGCTACTTTGTAAGGCTATCTTGGCTGATTGCAAAATCTAATTATCCGGAAACACAAGTCGTTTGTTTAGAAATGGCGGCAGAAATACGATGGATCGCTTTTAAATTTGCGCATGAACTCAACGCGTGTCAACATACAGCCGCTTCACACGAATTAGCCAATCAGCGATCGCGAAGATTAAGCAGGTGCCAGCTGCTCCGCAAGTGTAAGCAAGATGGCTGCGCCCATTCCGAGACCAGGGCTCTTTATTTGCCGTTCTTGTGTTGGACGTTTCCTTTGATTTTTCCTCGTACTGTTGTTTAAGCATGACGTCAGAGAGCACGGAGTCAACGTAATGTGCGTTGTATATTGTAATCCTATCAAAAACCAAAGCTGGTAAAAGGGACCGCAAAGTTCCGAATGGTTCGGCCCTTCAAAGGAGTGATATCAACACACACAGAAACATTCGCCCAGTTAATCGCACCGACTAATAGTTCGAAGGTTAAAATTATGAAAACTAGAACTTTGCTACTTTCAGTATATCACTCCTTTGAAGGGCCGAACCATTCGAAACTTGGCGGTCCCTTTTACCAGTTTTGGTTTTTGATATGATATCACCCACTTCTGTTTTTAAAAGTGTGTATTAGACTCAACTCAACTAGCCTGCAGATGTGTAATAAAGTGCCACGTCTACAGTAGCTTGAGTGGTAATTTTTGTAATGTTTTAATGGATATCACTCCTTTGAGAGGCCGGACTATTCTCAACTTGGTGGCCTCGTTTCCAGCTTTTGCATTTATTTTTATATTCTGATATTTTGTTTGTGTTCCGTGAACTGGACTTAGACACAATATCTTTGGCAACGTTGTTTAAATTTCTGAAAGCACACTAGCGTCAGTATACACGTTGTTATTGTCCGAATTTCGCCGTCCAATCAGATACGATGCCGACAATACTAGCAATGATTGTAACAATAGTTTCGTACTTACGCGCCTTCACACGTCACTCCCTTTACACCACTAGGCTGTAAACGAGAAAAAGGTATGCAGTTCGTATCGTACTGCAGCCATTTGTTTAATTTCATAGCTGGCAGCCTTCTCGCTATCTCGGTATCGATGAATAATCACTCTATGGGAATTAACATGGGGATGAGCGGAATAGAAGAATTAGAAGAAACTAGAAACTAGTAACGCATTTACAACGTCATTTGTGTATTATATAGTTTTTTATATTGTTTTTTTTTTTGTGTGTGTGAAATATGCAATCGTTTTGTTTGTTTAATTAGTGGTGTACGTGTGCACGGAGGTTGGCATGTCATAATGCTTGTTTCCACGAATTGGAGTTCAAGTATAGTTCGTTGCGTTCAAGTGAACTCTTGATCCGTTTTTGTCTGTGTACCTTTACAGCTGTGAGTTACACGAGCCCTAATGGGTTTTTTTTGTTTAGTTAATTTGTTGGCTTTTTCGCTTCCTTATTATTGTAATTGCTACGGTCAGGTCTATCATGTGTATGGTGTGTCCACTGTCTACTCAATTTTGTTTACGAAAAACCGGAGCGTTAGAAATGTGTATTTATGTTCATGTTCCTCCGAAGCTTTGTCCCATGTCTATTATTTGATGGCAACACACTAGCGTGTGTCTAGATTTAGCATGTGTAATTTCGGTGGGTAGTTGATTCTGGATAGTTGCAGGCAGAATGATGCAGTAGCGCGGCAAACAAGAGCGGAAACAATTCAACTGGCTTTCCGAAGCCCGCATAGAAGAAGTAAATAGGTGATTCAGTCGGCCACCCAATGTTGAGGTCAAAACTGGAGACTTTTCGCCCCCTATGGTTTAAAACTTGAAGATTTAAGCGAAAACAACGACCATTTCATTTTCGTTCTTCACAACGAGTTAACTCTCTCTGGCCACAATGCTGACTGAAAAAATGCTAACTAACTGAATCTTGTTCGAGTGAGCGATATAATCCGATCTTGTGCATCTCGCTTATTGTTGCCGCATTGTTACATGTTGCATCATTGCATTCTGGGGCCTCTACTCCCTCTGTCCAGTTTTTGAAAATTCTCGTGCGCAAACGAACTCTAATAGCACTGCCTGCCGGCCGTGTTATAAGTACACAGAATGTATAATGTCAGTACACCACTCGTGTGGCAGCTGAGCTGATACAACGTGCTTATGTACTTACTTGTTTCGTCATGATCCTGGCCCATAAGGCCGCAGCACTTAATTGTTCGTCATGATCCTGGCCCATTAGGCCGTAGCACTTACTTGTTTCGTCATAATCCTGGCCCATATGGCCGTAGCACTTACTTGTTTCGTCATAATCCTGGCCCATAAGGCCATAGCACTTACTTGTTTCATCATGATCCTGGCCCATTAGGCCGTAGCACTTACTTGTTTCATCATAATCCTGGCCCATAAGGCCGTAGCACTTACTTGTTTCGTCATAATCCTGGCCCATTAGGCCGTAGCACTTACTTGTTTCGTCATGATCCTGGCCCATTAGGCTGTAGCACTTACTTGTTTCATCATAATCCTGGCCCATTAGGCCGTAGCACTTACTTGTTTCATCATAATCCTGGCCCATAAGGCCGTAGTACTTACTTGTTTCGTCATGATCCTGGCCCATTAGGCCGTAGCACTTACTTGTTTCATCATGATTCTGGCCCATTAGGCCGTAGCACTTACTTGTTTCGTCATGATCCTGGCCCATAAGGCCGTAGCACTTACTTGTTTCGTCATGATCCTGGCCCATTAGGCCGTAGCACTTACTTGTTTCATCATAATCCTGGCCCATTAGGCCGTAGCACTTACTTGTTTCGTCATGATCCTGTCCCATAAGGCCGTAGCACTTACTTGTTTCGTCATGATCCTGGCCCATTAGGCCGTAGCACTTACTTGTTTCATCATGATCCTGGCCCATTAGGCCGTAGCACTTACTTGTTTCGTCATGATCCTGGCCCATTAGGCCGTAGCACTTACTTGTTTCGTCATGATCCTGGCCCATTAAGCCGTAGCACTTACTTGTTTCGTCATGATCCTGGCCCATAAGGCCATAGCACCATCAGTTAATGATTAAATAGGCCGGAAAGCCAAATAGCTCAAGAAGGGTTAAATAAATACGGATGCAAACTTATTTATGTTCTTAAATGTCAGACTCCCTGAGCGTGGAATTAAACCCACGACCTTTGGAACCAAAGGCGTAAATTCTACCACTGAGCCATACTGACACGGCCGTTTGGTTCTAAAGGTCGTGTCAGTATGGCTCAGCGGTAGAACTTCACGCCTTTGGTTCCAAAGATTGTGGGTTCAATTCCTCGCACAGGCATTTTAAGTCTAAAAGGGAACGTAAATAGGTTTGCATCCGTATTATTTAGAACCATCAGTGGATAGTGTCTTCAGGGAGTATAAACATTTATCATGCAGAGGACCAACCACGCATTAGCCGAAAGTGATGAGTGAATGTCTTCGTTAAAAATGGATGCATGTAATGAAGAAAAAAAGAGCATGTACAGTCAAATAAGTGGTTAGGAAACTTAAAATTAATAACATAAAAAAATTTGGTAGATCGACCAGTTGTAAAATATTCCTGAAAACATGCATGGAACTATAACATTGACTGCTAACAATGACCAAATATCACGGAGGAGTTCCATACTGCAACTAATGTCTGTCCGGAAGAAAAAAAAAATGCGAAATTGTTTTTAGCTTTGAGGTATGCATGTATGTTTGCTGTTCTCAACGGTAGGTTACGTTGCGTGGCAAAATCAACTAAATTTAAAGTTTACGAGAAATCTCTTTGGCAAATTTAGTGCCATTGCGACTGCTTTCGTGAATAAAACATACAAACGCGACGTTAAACTAAAACTGAACTTGACATTTTCCTTCCTTTTATGTTACTCGTAATTTATTTCTTATTTTCTGAGGAAAAAGGCATTCAATCCAATCTATCAATTCCTTTTTTAACTATTTCTTTTAAGGTCCCATTAAATAGAACCTAGTGCCTCCCAAATGTTTTTCCAATACGGCTATTGCTTACATTTTATTAGTATGGTTCGTGCCTTTGTTGGGAATGGCAGGTTTAATCAGTTATACATTTACTTTATGTCTGTTTTTTGACTCTGTTCCTGGATACCGCACATAAACGCAATAATCAATACGTGAACAAATCAGAACCAAACCAATAAAGTAACATAGCGGTTGCTAAACGCTGATCGGAGAAACATCGGCCGGGTGTCGAAGTCCTGGTGCCGCGATGGAAGTCCACGTGTGGGGCATGTATGGTGTAACCATTTTGATTACCTGGACAAGCGTATTTCAGACTTCTTGTAAGTATAGGCAATTTAGGCCAGTATAGGCCAGTACAGTCCCATTTTCTAATAGGATTCTCGTTTACTTTTTCTTCCTTTGTTTAAATAGCCTATGACAACTCAATCTTGCTAAGGGGAACTATGAATTAAAATGTCGGGGGGGGGGGGGGGGCAATACCACAGTAAATTTAAACATGTGATGATGTAGTGGCCTTGCTGGCGAGATGCCACACGGCGAGACACCACAGTGCCATTGTTCTTAACAATTGTTGTGTCAGAATGTTTTACAGGTCGTGAAATATTAACAATGGTCGGTCAATAATAATCAACAGGTACAAGATCGAGACGTTGAGTAATTTTTTGTACTCGCAAGTTTTCCTTACTTTTAATAACAACTAGTTGTCCATAGTTGATTCCCGCTGATTCAACTCGGCTGTAATAGTCAGCATTATTGAAGCAATAGTGTTTGTTTCTAATATTGTTAGGGCACATATCCGTTCTCATTGTCGTCCGCTCGCCCTTTTGCTTTGCTACCGTGGCAAGAATGAGCCCGCTCGCCCTCTTGCTGATTATTGAAGTTTTGTTTAATCCTGGTCTCTGACAATCCTTTTAGCTCTGCTCCTGAGCTAAGTCTGCTCCTAAGCGAAATAAATATACAGATTTGTGGTGATCAGTAGTAATGATCAACTACACATTTCCCGTTTTCTTTTCTGCATGGTTTATAGTAATGTGACTAACATTGCCTAAAATTCTGCAAAATCACAGTCTCCTTCCAATATTGGCACGCTGGTTTGTGCCACTGTTACTAACAACACTTTGAAGCACCCACCTGTAATGAGGGTAAATTTAGAGACTACAACAAGTTAGGTAGACCTTAGCTAAGTGTCTCTAAGCCTTCCTAACATCTACCTAACTTATTTCATTCTACATAACCTTACAACAGGAGGCCTGATATACATATAATTTTTTTTTTTTACCTGGAACAATATAAACCATTCTTTTCAAAACAAACCTTGCAAGTCGGAACGCCTGCCATCGGGGGTAAACGTTTCAGTTGTAACTTGGGTTTACACGACGCATAAATTTTGTTTTAGCCTCGTTTTGTTATGATTTTTATTCGTACCTGAACGTTTCGTCTGTGATGTCTATCGTCCAAAGGCCAAGTGTAGCTTGCGGGCATGACATTGAACTTGTTCTTTAAATCCGTCTCCGTATGAAAACTTAAATTTTTGTCAATCTCATGGATACCTCAAGGTGTTTGCTAGCTGGAGAAAATAGAAAGCATTGCGGTCTCTTTTGGCACATGAGACCTAAAAATGGCTGAGGCACACTCGACTAATGTATTACGTATCTAAATATGAGCAGAATTATTCTAAAATTATGTACATGTAACTAGCAGCAGCACTATGTTACCACAACTTGTTTTGAGGTACTATATAACTAGTGCCCCTGGGTAATTAATCCCCTAGATCACTGGTTCCCCTAGGCAGCTGTAGTAGTAAACTACTGCCTCCTACATAATCAGTAACCCAGAGACAATTAGTATTCTTTAGATCGTCGGTTCCCAACCTTTTCTGCAGTATTCCTCCCCACTGGGACTAGCATGCACTCCCCCCTCACCCCAATAAAAGAAATACTGTGTATTTTTTTTTTTCACATACGATAAGGCATTGATTGCCAGATGGATACAAAAATCTCTGTCGAATTTTGGCCAAAATATCTGCACATATAAAAATGATAATTTTGCTATCCTCATACAATTTAACTTCTTTTGCTAAATAAAAAGTTCACCATTGATTTTTATAGTATGGCGAGGGAGTGCTTCGTGCCTCCCCTGCACTGGCCTTCCCTGCACCGCCTCCCCGGTTGGGAAACATGGCTTTAGATAACTAATGACCCCTAGCTAAAGACACCATTTCAGTGTATAAATACATAATCTTGCATTTCGAGCATTTTCGTACAATTTGTCTTGGGTAATATGAATAAAGATGTGGTAGAGGATTTTGCGCCTGGTGTTTTCCAGGGGATGATAACAGACAACAGACCAAGTCTTGGTATGGTGTACTGCAGCCTTTAATGGAGAATGTCCTGCTTACACTGTCCGCTGCAGTTACTCTACTGTAAAAATAAATCTTGTCAGACCCAGCTGTAATTCTATCCAATTGTTCCAAGTTTGAATCCTCGGATTTTTACCAGATAAAGTACAAAGTTTCTTTCAAAAATTAAAAAAAAAGCAGTGAAAATGCAAGAGTGTGACAGTGTCATAAATACAGTCTTCAAGTCTGAATTTTATGACGATTTAACATTTGCAGTGCTATTCACTAATTATACCATGCCATCACCTCATAGGGCCCTGTTATGACGGAGTAAAACACAGAGGGTGTACTTAAAAGCACCTAAGTTCCCGTATCCAGTTCTGCATTCAACTATAGGTGCATGAGTTTGCCTCAGGTGGCAAAGATTAGACAAAGAGAAGTTTTAAAATTAAATGCAATTTAATGCTGCTACCTTCTGTTTTCATGTACTCCTGACCATGTTTATTTTTGTATAACACACCTTTTAGATGGATGGAAGTTGGTTGCCTTTGTCAACGACCAATCGAACGTTACTGGTAAAATGCTAGCAGGCATAAACTTGTGCAACGACAACATTCTTCTTCTTCAAAGACCAGATGGGAAGTATTTCTGTGTTGACGATCTGCCAGATTGTACCAATATAATCAAAGGAAGAACGGCCAGTGATGCTGTAGCCTGTCCCAGAATACTAATCAAATACTGCCCCAAAAACTTACAGGAACTTGCTGTGTGGATTGAGGATGACAGTAAGTGATAATTTTAAATTCATATGGTGAATTTGTTCAGTATTTACTAAGTTTTCTCAATGCAGCGCTATTCTAAACTGAGCCTCCACTCAGTCTCCAAGGAGTTCCTATAAAGGAAGACCTCCAGTAGCGGAACTCTGTTGTATAACCTCAGTCTTCTGCGACACAGATTCCCTTAGCTAAGGAAACCTTGAATAGGCACCTTTTTAGGATTAAAAAATCTTTTAAGCTTCCAGAGGAAGTATATCCTAGTATGATGACAGATCACAATATACGTGTTTTATGTTGACGACGTAATGATCATTACTGGATCTTATATTGAAACCATTAGATAAAAAAAAAAGTAATGACAGCGGTATCTAGTGTGATTTCGACATGTAAGGGGAGCCCACTTTTTGCATTAAGGATTTGCTCAAATTCAATATACTGTATTGCTCAGGCACTGTTGGGTTGCCCTTGTTTCCAGGAATGATTAGAGCAAGCGGTGTACTCCATTTGTCTTGAGACTTTCTTCAATTACGATATTTGAATTTTGTTTCAGAATATTAATAACAAACTTGAGACCATCTCAAGCTTTCCTTGCATCTTAAGGAGATGCTCAACATATGAGCCATGGCAGTGGTGAAGGTATTTATACCTAACGTTCGTCGGTCCCCTAATATCAATTGATACAGAATTTGGCGAATACGAGTTTTCATTTTGGCTGTATTTCTGTTTCAAGGATGGTGTGTCAGAAGTAAATTAACTAGAAGAAAACAACGTAGACCATTTTTGCCAATTCTTTGCGTCAGTCATTCATGGTGCCACTCATTTCTTAACTGCCTTTCAAAATATTAGCCTACACTTTTACACTGAAGCGTAAAATATAGCACAAATTGTACAAATTACTGAAAATAAGCAAGTCAGAAATAATCCAACAGATAAAAAGGACGTTAAGCCTACAACTGTTACTTAGTGCACCAGTAACAATGCATTAGTGTTTATAAAGGCCACAGTGTTTTTCCTAATGACGCATTTGTGTTTGTGTAAAGGGATCTGACAGTTCACATTTATTTATACCTCCAAATTGTTTGTATACGCAGTGTTCAGGTGGTATCTACTACCATCACTTCAGTGTAGCAGTGTGCGAAATCGGCAAAAACGAACGAACTACTTAAAATTGCCTTACTGTACTACGGTACTTCTTTGGTTCTCTTTGTTGGCTTTTCCCATTACCTGTCATAAAAATACCACCCGATTTCAAGCAAGTGAAACGAAAGGGAAAGTAAGGACCAAGGGTTTTATTTTGCTATGTGGTGGGATTTGAATACAGGACAAAATGTCTACAGATTTCTATGTCCTTTAACTCCACACAGTGATGCATATATGATAATAATAATAATAATAATAATACAAAAGTGCCAGCAATTCTTTTAAACCTAGCAGTTTCATCTCAAAATGCATGTGACGATTGTCACTAACTATCTTGATACTAAAACAAAATTGGTCTTAAACAAACAAATGCATGTATCAAAAAGTATGATCACATTAATTATTGTTTTATATTGTGGATATTTACAGAAACGTATAGCAATGTTCTGTGCCGTAACAACCTGCCTTCCACTACCACACCAACTGTTCAAATCTTTGAACCAAATATGCCACGAGATTCTGTTAACCCTACAAGTTCACTATCAACTACCAATCCTGTTCAGCCTCTAGACCATCCTACTACTACTGACAATTCTGCCACTATTGTTTCAACCACTTCTGAGCACTCTACGACCATCACTTCGACTGAGCCCTCTACTACTATTACTTTGTCTGAGCCTTCTACTACCATCACTTCGACTGAGCTCTCTATTACCATCACTTCGACTGAGCCCTCTACGACCATAACTTCGACTGAGCCCTCTACTACCATCTCTTCGACTGAGCCCTCTACTACCATCACTTCAACTGTGCCCTCTAATACCGTTACTTCGACTGAACCCTCTACTACCGTTACTTTGACTGAGCCTTCTACTACCATCACTTCAACTGAGCCCTCTACTACCATCACTTCAACTGAACCCTCCACTACCATCACTTCAACTGAACCCTCTACTTCCATCACTTCAACTGAGCCCTCTACTACCATCACTTCAACTGAACTCTCTACTACCATCACTTCAACTGAACCCTCTACTACTATAACTTCAACTGAGCCCTCTACTACCATCACTTCAACTGAGCCTTATACTGCCATCAGTTCCACTGAGCCCTCTACTACCATTACTTCAACTGAGCCCTCTACTACCATCACTTCAACTGAGCCTTCTACTACCATCACTTCAACTAAGCCTTCTACTACCATCACTTCAGTTGAGCCCTTTACTACCATCACTTCAACTGAGCCCTCTACTACCATCACTTCAACTGAGCCCTCTACTACCATCACTTCAACTCAGCCCTCTACTACCATCACT
>JAHWFP010069387.1:37377-53014 GCA_023313725.1 Lithobius niger | reverse complement strand
CATATGAAGAAGTGAAAATACACCTACTTAAAACTAAGGCTATGTCACTGCGGACGGGCAACGTCTGATACATCACTAATAGTTCAATCAATGAGCTTGTAAAGGTATACCACAGGCTTGTGAAATAAGCGCTGCGTTTACTGAAGTACTGGCACAATCATCAAGCTTGCAGAGATGGTGGCGTGCTCACCATGGAACTGTTGATGCTCATACACCAAGTATCAAGCAACATTATGGACCGCAGTTCAAAACTTGTTGAACTCTATAGCGTGCACGTGTGGCATGGATGGCCATGGCCTGGGTGGAATTGTCGCAGCAGGTTTGTTAACCAGGAAAGTGGTGCAACATTCGAACCCAGCAAGACCCAAGGTAACGCCAGTGAGCTTGATCATATGCAGGGCGTGGCACTGTGCAGGAGGCCGAGAAGTCAAACGCTCTTCTGCACTATTAGCACAACTTTTATCTCGTCCCTAACGTAAATTCTGTCCCCCTTTTATTTTGTTTGTTTCTTGTAGTTTTGTTGACAATGTTCCTTTGTTTCCTCTTTTACATGTACCAGACGGAAGACTTAGTTAAAAAAAAAACTGTAGCGAATCCTGCCCGAAAATTTGCAGTACAGAAGCAATCTAAAACTTCAAGTTGGCGTAAGTTTTATTGTGTCTTTAAAATTCATAAGTCAAGCCAAGTAAAATGAGCCTGTCAGCATTCAGAATTCATGTACCTCATTGTACGGAATGCAATAAATAACAAAACAGTTGTCCAATGCCTCCTTAGTTCATTCTACAGTTAATACATTTCATGAATATGTCCCTTGCAGCCATGTGACAGGAAGGGGATAGTGATGGATAACGCCAGACACCTGACACTTAGTGAAGGTCTTTGTCGTAGGAGCTTGCATGTTTCTTGGAACTAGATTGCAGCCCAGCAATGGATTGCAATGGTTCTATCGATGATCACCAATACCGAGAAAATTAGAAAATGTACCCGTTTTTTTTTAAGGGGAATTGTAATTCCTGAGTTTCTGAACATTAGGTTCTACAGTTGAGTTTATACCTCTTATCGGCAACCCCTGCCCGGGAAGCATTAATCCACTTGGACTGTTCCCTTCTACTTCCATTCTAACTTTACTTTTGATAATCTCATGTTCTATTTCCGTTCCTTACCACCACTTTTAGCGGAGGCTCTACACTTGCAGAAGGAACATGACGGGCCCTCATGGTAGAACCGAACTTTCGATCACTCAGAATTCCATTTCTATAATTCTCTTTCGCATCTTCTCAAACGGTTCTACCGTTAGGTGGACTGATTGTTAGCATGTAACCCCAGATACACCACCTAAAGGCGACAACCGCCCCAACACACGAATGCCATCCTAGGCGACAACTGCCCCAACACAAGAATGCCATCCTAGGCGACAACCGCCCCAACACAAGAATGCCATCCTAAGTAGCAACCTGCATCCGACCTTCAGCTTCACCACCAACTCACCTATAATAGTGGCAGCCCTGAGCCAACGCCCCTCACACCAAGCGCACTAGCCCAAGTACACTGTTTACACTCAGCCTGTGAACACAGACGCACAACAGTGCAACAGCTCATTTTATCCCGAAACACCACCTGCCCATGTGCCACACTCCCAAATGGCTAAAGACCTAGAGACGCCCACCCAACAGAAAAAACAACCCAGAGCATGCTACACAACTTACTTCAATCTACCCGACACAGCACAACTGACGCAAGACACCTAAAGGCACACAGTTCCAAAGTCCGTATTGGCACCCTAATACGCGTACCACACCAGGCAGGTCTCCAGATCGTCAGTACAGTCTTGAGGGCTAACTGCCATTCTGTCATTGGTACTAGGCTAGCAAAAGACAGTAGTTCGTCGGTCCACACATTTAATTTTTCAGGTATGTGCGTGGGATAACACCTAGCGTGTTGCAGAGATCGAAGAGTTTAGAGACCTCCACCATCAGTGATCAAGAATGGGTCCCTCCTCCCTTCCGTACAGAAGCGATAGCTATGGTATTGAAGGACAAGACCACCAACGTTTTCCCCGCTAAAAGTGAAAACCAGATCTGAACAGCTTGAATGATGGCCCTGAACTCCAAAATGTTGATGTGCAACATCTGTTAGAGTTACCACATGCCTGATGCCGCGAGGCCGTCAATATAGGCTCCCCATCCCGTAGTCGAAGAGTCAGTGTAGAAGAGGCACTCTGGAGCAGCTACATGGACTGGAACACTGACCTGTAGGTTGTTAGTCTGGTTCCACCAAGACAGTGCTTGGCGAGGATTGGATGATTCTGCAGTCAGATTTCGTCCTCCCATGAAACCTGAGCTTTCCAGCCTTCCTTCCAGAACCAGTGCATTGTTCGGGTCCTCCATGCTCCCATGGGTACTAACGACGTGCACGAGTCGAGTTGGTCTATGACCAATGAGAGTTCTCTTGCAGAAACCGATCGAAGCTGCAGTAGATCTGTCAACACCAGGTCGACTTTTATTATTCTCTCTGGAGAAGGCCAAACGAGAAAAATGGACAGATCGAATTCTGTACCTAGGAACACTTAACGTTTTCGCCGAGGTGAGACGTGGCTACTCTACGTTGACTCTCAGGCCTAGATCACAGATAAGCTGGAGACTTCCACGAATTCCCTCAAACAGTCCAAGAGACGTCGTGTTGTGGAACAACTAGTCGTCTAGGTATGCAATGAGAGCGAATCTTGTGTTTGTGCATGTTCTATATTTTTAAATAATTCTATATAACTTAAGTAAAGGTGGTAAATTTTGCTGCAATTTATCGACGACAATTACCAGTTTTTTTTGGCAAAACTCTACGAAACTCGACAAATTCTAGTCGGAAGTTTTCAGATCGAGTCGAGTTTACACAACGAAGTCAAACTTGAACTCGACTCGAAATTTTGAGTTTCACATACCCCTAGCGCCAACGTCACATAACTTACCGTCTAGAAGTCTAAACCGAAGTCCTGACATTTTATGACCAGTCAGTTGTCCTTTCTCTGCCATTATTTTAAAACCCTGAAAAATTGGATATAAACCCATTTTATTATACAACTTTAAAGGTGAAGAGATTTGGAGCCTAACAAAAGCACTGTGTCCATACATACCTTTTCAATGGCAGGAACAAAAGGTTTTGGCACATTCGTTCCTATTGTCTGGTCAAGAAACTCAATTTTGGTATTTTCGTTTGGTGGCAAGGGCTGTTAAAACAATGGCAAAATAAAAACAGAATGTAACTGGCCGTTTGTGTACCTTTATTACCGAACTTTCATTAATTTTTATTAAATGCTCATGGAACTCCTTTTCTGACGAAACTCCAGATTAGTGTTGGGTGGCACTTGTCATGCATGCCGGCACTACACTAGATTTTGTACTGCCGTAGTCGGTACTTGAAGATACAGATTCTAACACCTCTCCCCCACCTCTTCCCAGTTAACATGGACCAGTTTAAGGGGTGTGCGAGTAAAATAATCTTGATCTGAGTCAAAACAAGCAGAGTTTACAAAAAAAGAACCGAGTATATGGAGCCGACTTCAGTATTTCATGAACACAGTTATTTTGAAAGAGTCTTTTTAATTTGTTAGGATAAGAACAACTTACATGCTGTATAACTGACACTTAGTCAATATGTACAAATGGTTCTCCACTTTTTCGAATATAACGTAAAGGTACTAGTTTTTAATTTATACCACTTGAAAGCTTTCATCGAGACAATGAATTTGGTATATTTGAATGTCAAAGTCAGTCAAAAATTGGAGAAGTTATCGCATTTTCACACGGTTTGAGATTTCAGAGTATGGATGCAAGCGACGAGCTAAGTTTGAGTACTAGTTGAATACTTGGAATTTTCAAGAATCGCACATACCTAGTTATTGATAAATAGAAATAGAAAATCGCATTCTTTTCGCATTCTTTTTCTGCTTTGCTGTTTGATCTAGAGATAAGAATTCTATGAGCCTGCCAGCCTCACGACCCACTGTGCATCCATTCTGCACAACCTCTGTCTATAGAAAGTGCTGTCAGCAACTGGAGTGTCATCTTTTCATACCTCTATAGTGCCCAGATGGCTACACAGAGGGAAGATAGGGTGGGAAGAAGGTAATATACATATTGGGTTAGGAAATAGAAACCAAAATCAACCATGTGCCCCTGGTATTTTGATGTTTATATACGCTTACAAATACGTTACCTGAGCTTTTAGCATTCCACAGATCTCATCAAACAGCAGCGGGAGCCACCTTGACAGGTACCCTAGGGTTGCGAGCTGGCTCCTCAAAAGTAAAAACACGTTGCAAATGGTCGATAAGGCATCAGCATATACAGGGTGGTCCACAAAAAACTGATGACCCAATATTTTTTAAGTCCAACTTTACTAGTTAGCACCCCTCAGCCCCAGGATAGGACAAATCAAATCTAATGAAACGGGAAGATTTCTGTCTTCTAGTTCTGAGGGGTGCTAACTATAAAAGTTGGACTTAAAAAATCTTGGATCGTCAGTTTTTTGTGGACCACCCTGTACTGACTGAGGATGGGGCGACCGTATTGCTTAAGGGGTTCAGAGAATACGCCTGGCGGCCACGAAGGCTCTGCGGTGGTAAAGTCCTTCGGCTTGAGGGAACATGTCCCGGAGAAAATAGGACGCACACACAGTAGGGTTCCTCTAAAGGCAGCTACTAGAATGTCGGTGATGGGAACGTTGCTGTGGAAGGCGCATGCCGTTGAAATGGCTCTAGAGTTCATGGGCGGTTAAGCGGATGTTGTGGTCGCTGCAGTCGATGTCAAGAGCATTATAAGCTTGAAGTATGACTGTTTTGATCCACGTTGGAGACCATCCGAGCGGTCGTCTCACCCGTATCGGATGTGAACGGTATAAAGAGTTAAGCGCGACCCTTACGAAGAAGTTTAGTCTTTTTGAGGTAGAAAAGAAGAGCCCGTACTGGACAAAATGTTGGAAAGAGCCGGAATGAGGACTGGGTGTGATCGTTCGCATGGCTTCTGTGTTTTGGCCCGGAAAGATGCCTTTGTAGTCCTCAAGAAAGAAACAGTCAGTTGCTGTGGCTGATAGTGCTTGAACTTCACTGCATCGCTGACCAGCTGCCAGGGTGATCAGAAAAACAGTCTTGCGAGTGAGGTGACTCAAGTAGAATGAGGAGAGTGGCTCATAAGGCCCTTAAAGAAGGGATGATAGAACGATGGAAAGGTCCTAGTCTGGAAACAGGCACCATGTCACTGGTCATTCGATGTGAAAAGATTTGACCAGGGCAGAGATACGTAAATCATCTGAAAGGTGTAGGCTTCTCGCAGCTTTGAACACCGAGTTCAGGGCTGACTGGTATATGAATATAGTCGAGCCCTTAAGGTCTTCCTTGAAAAGGTCATTAAGGAAGGTTAAGAATTCTGGAAGAGAGGGACTGATTAGACTAATCTTCCGCAGGAGATACCAATGAAACCATCGGCACCAATGTCTGTCATAGACCTTGTTAGTTGAGAAGCGAACGGCTTTAGAGGCGATACGAGAGGCCTGTTCTGTAGAAATGCCTGCTGCTTCGCGGAGTCGGATGATAATAGCCACCCGTGTAAGCGTATGGACTGCAGTCGTTGGAGGAACAAGGTCCCTCGATGTTAGAAAAGTAGGCCCAGATCGTCCGGGAGACAACGTGGGAGACCAATTAAGAGATTCAGCCAAGTGGGAAAACCAGGCAGCTGATGGCCAGTTTTGCACCACTAGGATGAAAGTAGTGAAAGTAGTGTGCGTGGTATAAAGACGTACCCAAAGAGGTGGTCCCATGGAAGGGTGAGAGCATTCACTGCCCATGCCTGGTCGTCTGGGATCGGGCTGACGAACTGGCGAAGTTTGGCTTTTTGCCTCGAGGTGAAGAGGTCCACCATAAGAACTGTGGGCGGAACCCGTTGTGAATGATTGATAGGATGGCAGGGTCAGAAGTCAATGTCTGCCAAGCAGTGAAGAAGTGGGACAAACGACCCCAAACTGGAAGGATCGTGAAGTATACGTCAGTGACCGGAATGGGACCACTGTCTTGGTCCCAGAGAAGCATAGCGTCTTCATTGATCAAGAGTGTCCGCGACCAGGGCCCTTGTAACGAAAGGGCGTCTGTTCGGGCCGTGGGGAAGGAGGATGTTGCTCATGGTAGTGTGGATTAGAGGTTGGCAAATGCCAGCCGTCTTTGGTATTAAGAGGGCGGACTGGGTGTCTAGGATACCGCGACTGCTTGGGACGAAAGGGTTTTGGCATGCGGGCGATATCTAAATGAGGAGCGAGTTTCGGGATTAGGCCCCGAAAGAGCGTGTCAGACTCGTGGACAGGCTTGTTGCGTAGTTTGTGACGTGTGGAGTCGTTGAGATTAGGGGCCGTATTAAGGGCCACGTCCCAAAGCATGAGCGTAGAATTAAAAAGGGCCCTGGTTAGCCAGTTCATTGAGTGATGGATTGCGAAGCAAGCCCTACGGAACACTTGACTGATGAGAAAGGCCAGGGTCCTGGTTTCAACTGGCGGAGGGTCGGCGAAGATTTTCTTACATTGTTTAGGACATCCGCATGAAGACCTAGTCGCAAAAGGTAGTCGTTGTCACATAGAACGGCAGTAGGGACAGAGACCTTGTGTTGGAATGAAAAGGGCAGTCCCGAAGTCCATCTTCAAATCCACCGTAAGAAATTTCGAATGTGGGTATGTGTCGAAGTTATTGGGAGTTGCGGTCTCATCTCCTGTTGGGCAGAACAAGGATGTTTCCCTACCAGGGCTTGGGGGCGGAGGATCATCATCAAGTTCTAAAGGGTCACCCTTCCCTAGAAGGAGACCGCCATTACAAAGTAGGTTGTCAGCAGTGTTGTTGATTGGCCGAGGACCGCCTGTTAGTGAGGTCGCGCAGACCAAGACCAAAGCCGGTGGAGAGGACGCGATTCTTGCTTGGCTCGGTCATGAGAGATGAAAGCTTATATAGGAAGCAGTCTGGGACAATATCCTCGACCATCATCAGCAGGTCCAGTAAGGGAATCTGGGAAGGGTCGGGGTCATCAGTATAAGATGTGTCGAAATGGGTGTGACGACGTAGATCATTAGAGGCGACCGACTGTTGATCGGAGTCGTTGGCCACCAAACCAGAGCCGTCCGAGTCCACAATGGCAATGGATTCGAGGTCTTGGCGGCTGAATAGGCTGAAAAGCTGATTGCGGCAGATCTTGTGAATGGGAAGGTCCTGGAGTATCTAATGACGACCGTAATTTCTTGTTGGAGACAGTGGTCACCCTACCCTGGGTGTATCAGGTCGGTCGTTGAGGAGAAGTCGATCACTTGCGCTTGAAGGAACGAAGAGCAGTCTCCATTAGTTCGTTTCAGCACATCCTCCTTTTTGTGGCCCATAGCCCTAGCGAAACCTGTTGGCTTCCCTTCAGGGATTGTAGCTCTACCTTCTATGCATGCACGGGCACAGGCCTCCTATAAAAACATCCGAATCGGCTTTGCTTCATCTTTCTTGCTCAAAGTTAAAACCTTAGTAACTTAGAGGGGAGGCTGGGCGGGTGGAGGTAATGTATGTTTTTGTTCAAGCAGCAAAAAAAAAAAAAAATCTACAAGGCCTCACCCTGGGGTATTTAATGTTTTTATTGCCGACGTAAATATACATTACCTGTCTTTTACTATATAAGCAGACCACGTCAAACATGACAGTGGGACCAAGGTTAACGAACCCCCACGCAACGAGCCGGCTGCCCCAGAATCAACTGACCCTGTGAACCGTAAGTCAACCATTAGTGTATAGTTCAATGATGTACTTTGAAGAATCCGGTCGCAGTACTGAAAATATGAGCGGTATAGTCGCATACAACATAAAATCTACGGAATATCACGGAATTCCGCCGAAAAAGTAAAATTTTTGGTGCGGATTTTTTGATTTTTGGCCGCGGACAATGAGCGACTTTATTCCAGGCTAATCAGCCGGGAACATCCGCTTAACCTCACGGTTAATATTTGACACGAATGGGCGCGTCACACCTTTTTTGACCGAATTATTCCCATTTGGAACGTCCTCCCTGAGCCCGTTGTACTTACCTCAAGCACCAATGCCTTCAAAAATGCCTTTGATAAGCACTTCGCTGAAGTACCTGAACTTGTGTACTTCGAGTAGGCTTGCAGGCCACGGTATTTTTGTATTGTTTTTTCCCTTTGAGTGATTGTCGTTGTTGTTGGTGTTGACAGTTGTGATTTGCCTGCATGTTTTGTTATGTATTGCATTTTGTAATGCCCAGAAGGGGTGATTTAACGCCGACCAATTAAATTTAAAGTTAAGTTTTCTGATGAATAAATTTTTAACTCAAAAAAATTGTTATCTCAAAAAAAAGTCACCAGGCAGGGCCTGAGAACCGACAAATTTTTTGTTTGTGGCCTAAACTACAATTTATCTTATAGCATACCTCAAGTACTCCAATGACTCGGCCATATTGTCCAGAACCTCCGGATTGCTTTTTGTGAAAGTAATCAAACTCGCATGGTGCTGTCAAAGATTCTCTAAATGCCACTTTCGGTTTCCCGAGCAGCACTTCACAGTTGTATTCTCGGAGCATTCTTTGAGCGTACACTTCCAAGTGAAGTTCACCCATTCCCGCTGCAATTGTCTGCAGAGAAAGAATAAACACATGTTTCTTGTACTCTCCAACGCAAATAAAGTTGGGTTTATTTAAAATAACCACTATTGTAGCAGCACTGCTAAGTGCCAAGTTTTACTGCACAAGTTAACAGGAAACTTTTAGTGGGGTTGTAAATCTTACTATTACTACTACAAGAACAAAAGAAGGTAAAGTACTGCCTATCTATGGCCGTGCGAAAATGCCCTTATCCAGCAGACTAAAATGGTGTTGCTGCTCTAACCCCCCCCCCCCCATTTATTATTATAAACAATTACTTTTCCATGCATTGTTGACTCAAAAATATCATGGTTATAACAAGTCTTTGTTGTAAGAGATTATAATGGAGTTTAACTGTAATCAACAGACACGCTAGTGTCGCCCGCCAAGATACATGATAACATCCAGATAAAAAATATATATGAGCATGGCGACCACTAGACACGTTGTGTCTTTACAGCTAAGGTAGTACAGCCATCTGAGAATAAATAACAATGCAACAGAAAAGGCTGAAACTTGTTTAATCGGGAGACTTTGGCCACCTGACAACATAAAAGTCACTGTTAGTGACACTAAAAACATCATTACCAGTACTATGAAACATTTGAATAATTTTAAAACTACAATCTGACACAGCTACTAAAACTACAATGTTAGTGACACAGCTTAATATTTCCTTGTTGAATAACGACGTAAATAACGTTGATATTTGTCTAATTACTTACTGGCTACTAGTAACACCATTTTTTTTTTATTATAAAAATAAATTCTTCCATGTGGTGAATAAAGAATGGTTCTTAGGTCATTTTAAAGGTATTGCTCTGGAGATGTGCCCTTTTCATAAGGCCACTTGTAGTTGGTGAAGTGGTTCAGGGGTTAGGGACATTGATTGTTTTACATTGTTTTAAACATTGTTATGCAACGATGCCAATCAGCAAATACCAGCTGCTAGACGTAGACTGAAGAAAAAGGGTTTCGGTTTGTGTAGAGGTAGTTTCGCTTGTACAAGCAGCTCCTTGAGCAATGTTTCATAACAATACAAAACATTAAAACAATGCCAATTAGCAAATAATGCTAATCAATCAGCAAACGCGAGTAAAGTGAACATTAAATAAATCTGTGTGTTTGTAAGGAGATACTCCATTACTAGTAAGAAATACTAATCATTATTTACTTACGGAGGAAAAATACGCACAATTTAAAAAAATACAAGAATAATTAATACTCTTGGCATATTTAAGAGTACTAAAGAAGGTGTACAGTCGCTATGACGAGCTGTGAAGCACAAGTCTAGCCACAACTTCCAATACCCTGTGTGGTGCTTGGGGTAAGCACATGTGAAACCAGAACTGATACGTTAAGAATGGAGACAATACTAAACTGCACAGCCTAGTCTCATACCCATTAATCCAGTTGCTTTTATTTTGATAAGAGGAGCAGTGAAATAAAGAAAAATAAACGTAGAAATCGCTACGAATTTAAAACTAGACAAAGTTTACCTCTTTGTTATCCGTGTCCCAATACACATGAAAGGTTGGATCTTCTCGAGTAAACCTATTTACAGCTTTGCTGAAGTTATCTTGATCTTTTGATAATTTGGGTCGAATTGACATTGAAATAACGGGATCAGGAACGTACATCGGCTCCTACAAAGCAAGATTAAAATTTTTACTGCATATTGCATAAAACAAACTACTGCACAGAAAATCCAGATACGGATGCAGGACATAAAGGTTATCAGTATACAATGTTATGGCATCAATAATTTAATGCCCGGCATTTTATGGGTATTAATATTTGATAGACTTTTTATTAAATTAAGTTTTATTTTATCCATATTTTTGCACAATAATTTTCACAAAACAACAGTTAAAGTACAAAGTTTTTGAGCAGCTACTTCCTAGTGATGACACAAGGGAGTTAGAAAAATCATGAAATCACAGACAATTACTAGTAACCTTTCTTTTCACTTCCATACGAAAATACTTCCATTTTATTGGCTAACTATCGTTTATTTATGCCCTAAGCCCAAACACTATAATTAAATGCACTTCTTTAGTTCCCCACCAGGTGGCGGCCATCATGCTCATCTCCCAGCACGCAGCGTCACCTGTCCTTTACTAATCGTTTAGGCATTGACTAGGTCTATCGTACCTTTGTTGTTCGCATTGCGACAAAATGCAAAACTTAAAACTTTCAAGTCCGCCATAGGCAGCGTGGAATTGCTCTCGCTCTACAAAACCTCCGGGGATAAACATGCTGCTACCGGCGCTGTAGGATGTGTGAATTTTGGACGAAACCATATGGAATGCGTCTTCAGCATACGGACAAAGAAATAAAGAAATTGAAACGTACATGGTGTTAAGTCTGACCAAAAACAGGTGGTCCGAATGTCTGGCAAGGAACCGAAGAATTAAGTAAAGCAACCAAGGGATGTATATTACTATATTTTGACATTAGAACGGCACAACTATGATGCTTGATTACTCTATCACTAATGTTCAGACTTTGTTCACTATACTCCCAAAAACAACAATGTTACCTCCATCAGTAAAGCCGTAACTGGTTTTTGTTTTGGTAAGTCTGGTAACATACGCACTCGAATTCCCAAAACGAAGACCCTGCCAAGTCCTGCTAATTTTCGACAGTTCATCTGTCTTCATCAGGTACTTTCAAGAGAACTTGCCAGTTTTTGAGCCCCGACACTTTGACCAATTTTCCGTACCATCCGTAGGACGAAACATCTTAAGACTTTTGATGTTTTCCACGGTAGAAATGGCGTGTGACCAAAGCCTCTGGTTTTTAAGAGGTAGGTTCACATCGGATGTTGGTGGTTGCCTCTGGTAATCATAATGCACTGGCGGTCAGAACACCTTGACAAATCCAATCCCAGAGTCGTCATGTATTTTGTTTATGCGGATTGACTAAATATTTTTGCCCACTGCTCTTGTCGTTCACACCGACGCGTAAACAACCTTAGCCACTGCGACTTAACAGGCAGCCTAGATAAAGCAGGTTTGGAAGATTATCAGCAGCAGAAAAGCAAGGTTCAAGCCTTCGTAACCTGCGCAGCTCACAACGCAATGGAATTTTTCGCAGTTCACATCGACAAATTCAAGCATCTAGCTTGAAAAGGGGAACCCTTTGCAAACCTAATTCTAAGTAAGCGCTCCCATCCTTTCCTTCTGGTCAACATCTCTTTAAAAGTGTTGAGCGTTCTTGTTCTATCATCCATCACGGAATGCATACATCTCATCATCACTGATTGCAGCGACAAAGACAAATACATCCCCCACCACGAACTGGACCGTGGGAATATTGAGAGGAATGTGGGACATTCATGAACCACACTGTTTTTATGGATAAGTTGAAAATTGCAACGGATTGATGTCACAACAATGAACACCCCCCCCCCCCCCCCAATATGATTCTGCTTGTGATTGTCGATGGAGACAATGATATACAGAATGATGTTAACAGTTGCATCTTTTTGCAAAATGTGCCAAAAATAAAACAAAAAATGTTAAGCAATTTTAAATTTAGTAAAAGACAAATTTTGAATAAAAATATCCCCGAAGGAGAATATAAAGCATTCGAATTCAAGAATTACTAATACTTGCCATGGAGAGTTTTAACTTTGGTGTCGTTACGAATGTATCACCACTGGCACAATCAATACCAAATAAAGCACAAATGTCTCCAGCATACACTTCATTCACGTCTTCCATGTTAGCTGCGTGCATTCGCACTAAACGGGATACTCTTGTCTTTTTCCCCGTTCGTGTGTTGAAGATGGTGTCGCCTCGTTTTACGGTTCCTTGGTACACACGGATATAAGTTAACTGCCCAAATCTCCCAGCCTATTAGTAATACAAAACAATGGCATTGTGGTCAGAACATTAAATAGTACACAATTTCTGTATCTAACATTAAAACAAAAGTGGGACATCCAATGGGAGGTTTTCCCCCCAAGATATTGTGTGCTGTCTGCACTATACTATGTAAAACCTTAGTAGCATGAACAAACACGGAAATGTATTAAAATTAGGATTACCAAACATGGCCCTAAATGTCAACCACAGGTTTTCGGGTTTGAAAAATATAAAACCCGGTTTTTCACAAAATTGAGCAAGTTGCAGCGTTAAAGTTCAAGTGTTACCTCACAAAATTCCTAACATTACATTAAAAAAGTTAAAGTAAACTAGTAACCTTTATTAACTTTTTACACACTTTTATGATAATTTCTTACACTTCTTAAACAAATTGTACACTATTACATTACTATTCCACTCCTAACTCGTTAGGCTTCTCATTTTTGAAAGTAGGACCTCAGGAAGCATATCATAAATCGGGTATTAAAAGCCCAATTAATGCTAATGCCCAGCCCCCTAAAATACTTTAAGGTCAAAAATCGTGACATACAGTTGTTGACACCCACCCCTTAAAAATCATCGATTTTCTGTGGCAAATTTAACTAAAATCTTATTACATTTTAACGAAATCAACGTTTCATCTACTTAAATCTTGTTTTCTTCTGTGTAAAAATTAAATAAAAGCTTCATACATTTATCAAAATCAAATTTTAATCCAACACGATTCACAGGAGCGTTTGTATTCATGGAAAAGTCAGGAAATATTAGGCCTAGCAATTGATCATTCACGTGCATGATCTGGATCCAATCGAGCAAAAACACAAAGCCTTCATTCTAATTTATTCCTAAATTTAGTTTATTAGACGTCCACCTTCCAATATCTAACATAATTAAAAGTTAAAACTAATTTATAATCAACACCAACCTTCAAAATGACAACGTGATTCACGACCGGGAAGCAAATAACTTTTTTACAAGGCCATTCTGGATCTCAGGCGTCGGCCGGATCACGTTTTTGGCCGGCCAGAAAATATTTTTTTACGCGGGTATTCCAGATCTTTAGCGTCAGCCGGATCACGTTTTTGGAAAAATGCGTCAACACAAAATGTGCTTCACGCATCGTGTTGAATCGCGTTGTTTTTTGGAAGGTTGGTGGTGATTATAAATTAGTCTTAAGTTTGAATTATGTTAGATATTGGAAAAAGGACGATATAATAAACTAAATTTGTGAATAAATGGGAATAAAGGCATTGTGTTTTTGCTAGACTGAATTCAGGCCACGCACGTTGATGATCGACCGCATAAGCCTAATCTTGTTTACGATCTTGATACACTCATGTTACCAACAATTTGTATGGTTAGAAATTAGTTTTAGCTGCAAATTATGTTACGTTTTGGAGGAGACAGTATACAATAACCTAAATTTGTGAATAAATAATAACAAAGACATTGTGTTAATGCTAGATTGAATCCAGATCACGTACGAAAATGACTACATTATTGCCGTCTTTTCCGTGATAGAAAACTGTTTTCCTGGATAGAAGTTTGTTTAGAAAATAGATAATACTTGTTTTTAACGCCCACCACCCAATTTTAGACAAATTAATTGTACAAGCCCATGGGCATTTAATACACGATTTATGGCAAGTAAACGGTAAATTATGTTCGTTTAGTAGGCTTTTAGGCAAATTAACCATTTTTTCCCAGTCCTAATAAAATTACCTCCAATTTGAAAGCAAGGCCAACAAATAGATTTGTTCCATCTCTGGCAGGATTCATATGTAACTTCTCAGGCTCTGACCTAGAAACAATGAAGTGTCAAATTGAACAATACGCCAAATACAAAGAAGTAGAAGAGCATGGCCAGGGGATTCTCACCGTAGTTGGCAAACATCAAACTGGCTACATTTTTCAGCTGCTATGTAGTGTGGTTTTTATAATAATAATAACATGGTTTGCCACAACTAGTGGGAGGAAAACAGAAGGGCTATGAACCGCATACACTGCTCCTTATTAAAGTAGGAGAACCATCATGCATCTTTAATGCCTTGGGAAATATTGCCACGAAAAAAATGCATCTCGGCCCTTCACGGGTGGCCCAAAACTACATGGTTGAATTTATTTTTTAGACATGAAAATGCAAAATGTTTAAGTTTCACACAACTAAACAAATAAGTAATTTGTTTAGTAAATTTTAAGTCTTAAAGAATAGGTGAAGTGTTCATCATACTCCGTTATATCTACACCGTACCCGCCACCCCCTCTTTAAGTAACATACTAAAAGGTTACTTGAAGGTAGGGGGGAGTACTGGCGAGGGAATTTTAAATTAAGACAAACACGAAGGCTGCTCATCACGTCACTTTCGTAAATGACTTGGAATGTTTGAAAATAGTTAGCCCTAATTAAATGTTAACTGGACCTTTGGCTAATACAGTTGTACAATATGTAAAATGTGAAGCATTCAGAGTAGATGTTAATTTTACTGATAAAACTAGTTTTTACTTGTCCTAAATACTTACATTTAGTTATTAGCTTTATATCGTTACATGCGTAAAGCTCAAAGACGTTAAATTTCACTTTAAGAGGCTTCCATAGCTCTCCACTGGGTGGCATGTATACACGCTCCTAGCATGCAGCGCCACTCACCACCACATTTCGTTTGCAGAACTTATCTGTTTAGCAAAAGCAGGGACGGTGGGTGGGTTGACACTAAAGGTAAATATTTTAGGATAAGTAAAAAACTAATTTTATCTGTAAAATTGACATTTTCACTACTATCCGAAAATACTTCCCCTCAGTTATTAGCAGACCCAGAGCTAAAATCTCCAGATGATACCATAACATTAACAGTTTCACAAACAAATAAAGATACCAACCTCAACTAAATCGGATAACTTCTTCCATACAGCAGCCACATATTACTTCTTGCCCACTGTGTTGCAGCCATAATGTGTTTTTTCATCCGTGCACCGACAATAGCCCCACTTACATCACGCATATAATGGCTAATAAAAGTGTTCTTATTGCACCAAGCACAGGCAGTCACAATTTTGTCTAAAGGCATGCCAGCTGCAGATGCTAAGACGAAGCCAACACTAGCAACTTAT